>RJWM01031993.1:0-21881 GCA_004363535.1 Dasyprocta punctata | reverse complement strand
TTGGATCAATCTTGCATGTCTATATCTGTTAATGTAAGAAACCATTTTAAAGATAACGATGCGCAAATTGCAACCATTGTCAAGCTTCTATCTTCCGGTTTTGTAAACCTGCAATGCTGTGTATTTATGCTAGTTGTTTGCTTGTCTCTTTTGCTTGTTGTTTTTACTATATATGTCATTTTTTTGTTGTTGTTGTTGTTGTAGTTTTTGTTTGTTTTGTTTTTCTTCGCTTAAATAAAATTAAAAAAAAAAAAAAGAAAGAGGTTCTGGGGAAAAAATAAGCAGAGCACTTTGCACTTTAACTCTTCGGACTTCTAAAATTTTCTCTGCCACCTCCACCCCACTACAAAACCTAGTCATTTCCTAGTTTGGGACTCTGATCTCCATGCATGGATTTTTCCAGAGCGTGCTGGAAGCTGAAGCCTCTATGTTACTGACCAACAGAGGTGGCCACCATCTCTGGCCTAAGGGTGAGAAGCCACCATCTCGAGTTTCCACATATAGACACGCCTCCTCTCTTCCCACAGAAGCCAACCTGTGTGTTCCAGCCCAGGATCTTCAAGCAAACCCAGCTGTCACTAGTCCTCAGTGCTTCTGAGAAGCCTCAAAAGATTGTCCACATAGGAACTTCTGGAATTACCGTAGACTATATGGCCTGAAAACCTTCTGTGACAGGTTGAGTAGTGTTCTTCCAAAATTCACATTCACCTGGATCCTGTGAATGTGACCTTGTTATGGTTTATACATTGTGTCAACTTGAGAAGTCTAGAAGTTTAATTAAATAACTCAGCAGCTCTACATCCTGGGGTGTAGAGCACAAGCAGTTACCTGTTCATTGTGTCAATTTGAGGTCAGAAGTTTAACTGAGAGACTTAGCAGGGAGCCAGGGTTCTTACTTTGTAAATATCCTCATCCTGTGCAAAGGAAGGCAAGATTTGTGAATTGTACACCCACCCTGGCAGCGGGGCAGGGGGGTTTCCCTGTCTACAATATAAGGGAAGAGAAGAGGCTTGTTCTTGCCCCACTTTTACTCTGGCTGCTTTTGCTCTGGCTGCTACCTTGAAGTGTTGCCCCTGTGCCATGCCACCCTGCCTTGGAGCCAGCTGATTATGGACTGAAACCTCCAGAAACTATAAGATAAATGAACCTTTTCTTCCCTAATTTTGGGTGTCAGGTGTTTTGTCTCAGCAAGGAGTGAAAAATAACTAAGACAGACCTTATTTGGAAATAAGGTCTTTTCAGATCATTTGATAAGAGGCCACACTGGATTAGGGTGGGTCTAAACCTAATCATAGATGCCTTTATAAGGAAGAGATTTGGGCAGCGTGCATACTCATACAGAAGAGAAGAATACCTCTAAATATGGAAGCAGAGAATGGAGTAATGAGCTTACAGTCAAGGGATGCCAAGGACAGCTGGCAGCCACTAGAATCTAGGAAGAAATAGGAAGGATATTCTCTTAGAACCTTCAGAAAAGATGACCCCTGCTGACTCCTTTTTGAGACTTCTAGCCTCTAGAATTGAGAAAATAAATTCCTCTTATTTTAAGCCACCCAGTTTGTGGCAGCTCTAAGAAGCTAATACGTCTTTCTCCATAAAATATTTCAAAATACTGGTTAAAACAAGGCAGCATCTATACCCAGATGAGCCCACAATAAACTAAGCACCAAATATAAAAGGGAAAATGAAAAAGAGAATGATGACGCTGTTGCCACAACTAAGTGGCAAACATTGTGAATCTTATTAACCAAAGGGCTAACATTTCAAGAACAATACAATGATGAAGCCAAGGCCCTCGCTCCTACACTAAGGCCAAATGCACCTTCATGCACTGCCAGGATCCTTAAAGGCCTTGTCTTCAGTGTTGTGCTGGTTTGGAAGAAGAGTCTGCCCACTGTCAATGGGAGATGACAAAGAAAGTTGCCTACCTTGGTCTAAAATCCAGCCTTCCCTCACCTATGTTAGGGATTCAAATTTATGTTACATGTACCTCTCAGGAAAAGTCCAAGACAAGAAATTATGATAAAGTTACACCCAGATAGTAAAACATGAGGGATCAGAAGATGTATTTTGCATGCTATCACTAAGCACACCAGCTCATCTCAGGCTAATATGAGCTCACAATCCAAAATTACAAAATACTAAAGAAAGCACAGAATGCCGGGGCATGGTGGTGCATGCCTATAATCCCAGCACTTGGGAGGGTGAGGCAGGAGGATAGCTGTGAGTTCAAAGCCAGCCTGGGCTATATAGTGAGGTAAAGCCCAGCCTGACCTAGGTAGCAAGACCCTGGCTCAAGAGAGAGAGAAACAGAGAGACAGAGAGAGAGAGAGAGAGAGAGAGACAGAGACAGAGACAGAGACAGAGACAGAGAGACAGAAAGACAGAAAGAGACAGAGAGAGAGAGAGAGAAGAAGAAGGAGGAGGAGGAGGAGGAGGAGAAGAAGAAGAAGAAGAAGAGCACAAAACATACAAGAATCAAGAGAAATTATGCTCGGAAAAATTAGACAAAATTCTTCATATATGAGGATTATTAGATACTAAGTTCAAATAAGCATGTTTTAAATGTTCAAATAAATAAGACAAAATTAAAAACATGAGAATAAAACACTCTTAAAAGACACACTGATTTAAATTTGACAAAGAATCAAAACTTATAAAGAAGTACTCTTCATGTGTGCAGGCACATGAGAAAGAGAGAGAGATTAGACAAAGCTGAAGAAGTAGTAACCTGAAAGAAACACAAAGAAAGTATCCAGAATACAGCAAATAAAGATAAGAATAGAAAGAACATTGAGAAGTCACCAAGAAACAAGCCTTCCCTGCGAATCAGTGCCATGCGTGGGCAGCTGGAGGGAGAGCCAGATGCCAGCCCCTTCTGGCACACAGGCTGGGAAACAAGAAGAGCTAGCCCCGCTACTCAGTGCTGTAAGTGACCAACTGATCTGGAGAAACACAGACTGTGATGATAGCTACTGAGGTAAAATAAAATTCAATGCTTGTACTGTTTAGTGTATCACTGACTTTGCAGGTCTAAAGCCAGTAGTCTGATCATCTATTCAGAGGATAACAATATGCAATGTAGCATCTATGGGGGACCTCCTTCTGAAGGTGGTAGCCATTGTTAATCCCCTATTATCTTGTTTTGGAGTCCTGTATCATTTTCATTGTTTTGTTGGGTTGGGTTTTATTCTGTTTTGTTTTGTCTGATTTTATTATATATCCGATGGCAGGGGCAGCTATTTCAAAGATAACAAGATGTATTATGGTAGACATTTTGGATTTGCTATTATCTTTGTTTGAAGTCCTTTATTGCATTCATTCTTTTGTTTTGATTGGTTTTATTCAGTTCCATTTTGTTTAATTTTTACTGAAGGTATCTGAAGCTATTTTGAAGACAGGAAAAGGCATTATGGTAACCATTGTTGATTTCCTATTGTTTTGAGGTCCTGTGTCACTTACACTGGTTTTTTTTGATTGGCTTTATTCTGTTTTATTTTGCTTAGTTTTATTCTCTTTAAAATAAAAATTTAAAAAAAAGAAAGAAACATTGAACAAACTTCCAGTTAGAGTTCCAGGAGATAAAGAGAATATAGACAATGGAGGAGAAACAACAGTGGAAAAAAAGAACTTTTCAAAACTGATTTAAGACATGAATATTCATATTCAGGAGACCTAATAAAGCCCTAGACAAATAAATGCAAAGATAGTTGTGTATAAAAAGATATTTTAAATTTTTTTAAATATTTAAAAGCATTAGAGAAAGATTATCTGCAATTAGACAGGCAATAAATATCTCAGTGACAACAGCAGATATAAAAAGCCCACAGAATGATATTTTCAAAGCACTGAGACCAAATGTGTGAATTCCTTTTGTTTTTGTTTGTTTGGTTTTCGTTTGTTTGGTCTTAGTTACTTTTTTCATTGCTGAGACAAAATACCTGACACCCAAAGGAGCAAAGGTTTATTTCACCTCACAGTTTAGCTGGCTCCAAGACAGGGCAGCATGGCAGAGGAGCATCATAGAGGAGAAATAGCTCAAACCAAAACAGGAAGGAGGCAACAAATCAGAAAGTAGCAGCAGCAGCCAGCCTGCCTTTCCCTTTTACCCCACCTAAGATACCAGCCTTTTGAGTGGTGCCACTCAGAACCGTTCTAATTCCAATCAGTGGAGTAATATAGTACCACACATCCTTAATCCCAGTATCACATGCCCTAGATCCAGCCAGCTTCAAAAAAATCCCAACTATGAGTGCATGAGGCTTTGCGAGGGACATCTAGACATGGGCCATAATAGTTCTGTTGTTTTAATTTTGTTGCTATAGGTTTTGGCTTCAGTTTATTTTGTTTGTGATACTGGGGATTGAACACAGGAGCTTTCTATCATGAAGCTACATTTCCAACCGTTTTTATGTTGCATTTTAATCTCACTGAATTGCCCAGAATACCCTCAAAGTTGCAAACCTCTGCTTCCCAAGTAGCTGGTATTATAGGCATGTGCCATTATGCCTGGCTACACAGTATGTTTTTACAACAATAGTATGCTTAACTAAAAAATTATTCAAAACCAAGAGCAAAATGGAGGTATTTTTTTCAAGCAAACAAGCATACTTTTAGCCATGAGGGATATCTGGAATGACACTACAGAAATTGGGTAACACGTAAGAAATTTTTCAGGCATTGGAAAATAAGCAACATAGGATGATAGTCTCTGAGTAAAAGGGAACATGAAAGCCTAACCTCATTGCTACTTGGGCTTCATGCCTAGAGATAACTTCCATTCTACAGAGTCAAGAGAAGAACCCAGAGACCTACAATTGCATAGAGTTAAAGAGGCAGAGGTTGGTGCTCAGGGAGGTCAAGGTAACTAGGACTCATAATTAGGAATACTCAGAGGAGGAAGCATTAGAGGGAAATGAAGGAGGAATCTGAATAGGATGCACAGGAGTCTCTGCGGCATACCTACTGGGTATGATTCGGGTGACACCCAGCAAACCCAACAAGGATAGATTCCAAAGAAAGAGGTGTCCTTAGGGAACTTGGAGGAGAACAAGTCCAAAATCTCACACAGAGCAGGAATTTACTAAGTTCCTTCCAGAGTACAGAGACATCATTCAATATACAGAAAGCATTTGGAGAGAATGCAGAGGAATTAAGCCTTAAGTAGAAAGTGCTACATTAGCCCTAGAACAAAGTATTTGGTACTTAAACATTCTAGAAACACACCTCAAAGGATCAGATAACAAATTAACTACAGTTCTGAAAAAGTTCAACAATAGTTAAATAAATACATCACTCCATATAAAATCCACAACACCCACTATCCAATCAAAAATTATTATATACACAAAAAATTAGGAAAACATGTTCTAAGACTGAAAGAAGAACCACTCAATGAACATAGAAGTAATAGAAAAAGACATTAAAATAGCTATTAGAAATGTCTCAAATCGATAACTAAATCTTCTATCTGATGAAACTAGAGAAACAATGCCAGAATAAACTTGAAGCAACCAAAAGAAAAATCCTAGAGACAGCAGAAATCATTGAAACTGAATGCATAAAAGTAAGAAGGAAATATCAATGAAGCCAAAAGATGTTTCTTTGTAAAGATCAATAAAATTGACAAACCTCTAGCAAAACTGACAAATTAAAATAGAGAGAGGATACACATTGTCCATATTGAGAATAAAAGAAGGGTATCACTGCAAAGCCTACAGGCATTAAAAAGGACAATAAAAGAATATTATGAGAAACTATTCCAAAAAATGACAATGATCAAATGGAAAAAATTTTATAAGAAAAGAAAATGCAAAACTCATCCAAGATGAAATAGTAATCTCAATAGTCCTGCAACTATTAAATAAATTGAATGCATAATTTAAGAAAAACTTATAAAAGAAATTTCCAAGCACAGATGGCTTCACTGATGAATTCTACAAAACATTTTAAAAATAAACAACCTCTGTTTTGCACAATTACTTCCAGGAACAGAAGCAGGGAAAATATTCCCCAGCTCACATTATGCCAGCATTGCCCTACTATCAAAACTACACAACAATAATAAAAGAAAACTACAAACCAAAATCCCTCATGGACACAGATATTCAACATTTTCCAGCCAAATCTGTCAATGCATAAAAAGAAGTCTCATGTGACTGCTGCTGTTGGATCTGTAATGCTCACCAATGGCCCATGTGTTAAGTGCTTGGTCCCCAGTTTGGCGCTAGTAGGAGATGATGGAAACTTTAAGAGGTAGGGCTTGGTGGGATGTTTTGTATCACTGAGGATGTTCCCCTAAAGAGGATTATGGAATGCTGGTCTGTCCTCCTCTTTCTTTTTCTAATGTCCTGGCCATGAGGTAAATAACGACTCCAGCACATGTTCTCACCATGATGTGCCACTATGAGCCCAAAGTAACAGAACAGATTAGTCATGGGCTGAGATTTCCAAAACTGTGAACCAAAAAATAAACCTTTCTCCTTATAAATAGATTGTCTTGGGTATTTTGTTACAGTAATGCAAAGCTGACTATCACAATGATGAAAGATGATTGTTATTCTGAGAATGCAAATCTGTTTCAGTATTTAAAAATACATCACTGTCATCTACCGTATTAATAATCTAAAAAAAGAAAAAGTACATAGTCGTATCTACTATGGGCTCAAAGCACATGGTGAAATACTAACACCTAGTACCTCAGAATGTGACTGTATTTGGAGATGCGGACTTTAATAATTAAACTAAATGAAGTCATTATGGTGAGTCTTAATTCAATGTGACTGAACACTGTCTTAGCCACTCAGGCTGCTATAACAAACTACCATAGGCTGAGTGGCTTAAACAACAAGTACTCATTTCACAGCTCGGCATGGAGGTTTGAGATCAGGGTTCCCATATAGTCAAGTTCTGGTGTGGACCCTCTTTCAGGGCTGCAGACTGTCCACCTCTCCCTGCGTCATTACATGGTAGAAAGAGGGTCACCCAACTCTCTGTTCTCTTCTAAATAAGGGCATCAATCTCTTCATGATGACTTTACCTTAACTGTAAAATACGAAGCACTTTCCCCCAAAATCAGTAACAAGACAGAGATATACACTCTCATCCCTCCAGCATCATATGGGGAGTCCTGGCCGGTGCAATGAGGGAAGAAAAAAATTAAAGGTCATATACATTAGAAATTATGAAATGTAACTGCCCACTTACAAATGACATGATTGCCTACACTGAAAACTTCACATTATTTACAAAACAAAAATGTTAAACTAGTGAGCTTAGTAAGATTGAAAAAAATCAACACAAAAACCAATCACATGTATATGTGTATATTAGCACTGGACAATTAAAAACCAAAATTTCAAAAGACCAATATAATTTGTAAAACCTCCAAAATATACCTAGGCATAAACATAACAGAATACATACAGAATCTATATCCTAGAAACTACAAAACTGATAAAGCTCTAAATAAACCAAAAGACATACCATGGTCATGAATTGGAAGACTTGAAAAATTGAAGTGTAAATTCGCCCCAAAATTGATTTATAAATTTGACACAATTCCTATCAAAATCTAGGATTTGCTTATATTCACGTACCACCTAATGACATTTCAATGACAGACTAGTTACATGACAATGATGACATAAAGTTATATCACCTGCTGACATCGTAGTCATCTGAGTTTGTGATGTTCATATGACAAAATTCCATGACAACGTGTTCCTCAGAACTTCCCTATCATTAAGTAATATATAGCTAAAAATACATAAACAACTCAATTCCAAAATTTGAATAGGCAAAGAAACTGAAACAGTCAAGAAAAGAAATCTGGAAGAATCACATTTCCTGCCTGATTTGTGTGCGTGTGTGTGTGTGTGTGTGTGTGTGTGCGCGTGTGTGTGTTGGGGACTGAACTCAGAGCCTTGTGCATGCTAGGCAAGTGCTATATTCTTAATCCTTTAGATTTTATTTTGAAGTCCTTTAGATTTATTTATTTATTTTATTTTGAAGGTTTCATTAATTTGCCCAGGCTGACCTTGAAGTTATTGCAATTTTTCTGCCTCAGTCTCTCAAGTAGCTGGGATTACAGACATGTGTCACCATACCTAACTCCTGATTTTTAAACTTACCAAAAGCTACATTAAAGCCAGTATGGTATTGTGAAGGGGAAGATGCATATATTAGTAGAACATAATAGAGCATCTGTCGCTCTAATGGATGTAGACTAGTCCTTCCAGCAAATGTTAGAATCGTTCACCCCTCAGCAAGCTCTCTGCCCTGCCTTGCACTGAGGTCTCTGCTTAAGGGGACAGAGTCACTAAAAGCACCTTACTGACTAGTCTGACTCCAAGCAGCACCAGGCATTCTCCCGTGGAGGGACAGGCTGGTGTCTTACAAGGGCACCAGGCTGTGTAGAAGACATGGAGGAAGGATGGTAACTTGGGTCCCATCTGAGCAGCCCCACCTGCCCTCAATGCCCAAGCAGATGTCGCTCTTTTTTTTCTTAGAGTGTCCCTGTTCAGTCATATGAGGCTATCTTAATTAAACACAGTAGATTGGGTATCTTAAATGGTAGACACTTATTTTCTCACAGTTTAAGAAGCTGAACACCTAAGGTCATGCCGCCAGCATGGTCAGATACTGATGAGGGCCCTCTTCCTGGCCTGAAGACAGCTGCCATCTCTCTCGTGTCTCATCATATGAGGGCACTGATCCCACCGTGAGGTACTCAGCCTCATCCCATCCACTAAATCTAATCACATCCCAAGGCCCACCTGCAAGTATCAGCACATTGAAGGCTAGGACTTCAACTTATGAATTTCAGGAGACACAGTTCAGTCCGTAATTGTCAGTGTGAGCACATCACGCATGCCTAGAAGCCTTCCATGCCTCCCCTTTGCACACTAGGTTATGAGCCATACTTTAGTGGAAGGCTCCAGTCACATATATGAGTTAGATGCATGGCTATCACTTCATTCATTCTTGGTGATGCATGCACACCAAGTTCCAGGTAGGCTACTACAGGGAAAGAGAGTTCCACAGGTCCTTTCTGCCCCAAGGCCCTTCCAGTCCTCCATCAAATGCCACCATGGTGTTACAGGTCCTTCCATGTACACCAGTACCTGCTGGCACAAGTTTAACACTGGCCTGTTGGAGGAATAATGGGCCTCAGGGTCCCCTGGAAGAAGGTCACCTCTAGGTACCAGATGGCTATGATCTCATGACCAAGATAAACACAATGACAGCACTGTGTACACAACTCACATGCAACTTCACTTCTAGCTCTGGGCCAACTGTATGCTATAAGGTGTAACTATCACTCCATTCTTCAGATCAGGAAACTGAGGCTCGGAGAAGGGCAGTAACTTGTCCAGTGTCTACATTGAGATCTGGCCTCAGGTCTGAGTTCAGACTTTAAGAAGCTTGTTCTGTTGCTCCTCCCTTCATCTCTGAGGCCATGGAGACAGGTGCTGCATGAAACACATGAGTCGCCAGTGCCATTTTCATTTCCCCATCATGAATCTTTGTCCCGCAGTAATTTTCATGGCATCTGGGGTTAAGATGGGGTCTATGTAGCTGTGTTTAAATCTGATCCTGTCTCTGTGGGACTTCTATACATAAACAGTTCTGTGCCATGACTTGCCATTTTCCCATGACTTGACCTAGTGTACTTTCTGCACCAAATTGTTTACTTTCAAAACATTTCTGTTCCTCTAGGCACATGCTTGCAAATACCCTCCTGGGACTGACCAGCTCCCAGAGAAAAAGCAAGCTGTAGACCACAGATGTTCTCCCAAGTATCCGTTCTCAGGCCACATCAGCCTGGAAGAGGCTAAGGACACAGTAGTGACACTGGTGCTACCCATGGCTGGCAGGTACACAGTTTGCTAAAAACCCTTGCAAAATGCATGTATACTGACCCCAAAGTGCCCACGATCTTCCTTCTCACAGTCCCCATTGCAGAATATAGTCTGAGGCCAACCCACAATGACACCCTAACCCAACCTCTGCCTCTTCCCATATGGATGCTCCAGCCCCATGCTGAGGGCACTGTGGCCGAGTAGTTGGCATTGATCCACAGTAATAGGGAGGAGAGCTTCCGCCTGCAGCCCCAGGGCTTCAAGACCCAAGAAGACCTCTGGGTGCGACAAAGTCTGGGTAGGCGGGGGCTTTTTCTGCCTCTAACCACTATGCCCTAAATGACAAGCTCTCTGGAGAAGGCAGCATGGAGGGGCTCCAAGAAGCAGGTGAAACTGTGCCCTCATTTGTTGAATGAAGACAATGATAATAGAACGCACCCCCACAGCACTGCCATCAGAATTAAGCCCCATAATAAGTACTAAGCACTTTTCAGGGCATGGGGCTGATAGCTAATGCCCCTTAGACAATAATTATTGTTACCATCAAGATTAGAAATGTGAGACACAGCTGGACATGGTGGTGCATGCCTGTAATTCCAGTACTCCGGGAAGCTGAGAGAAGATTTGCAAGTTTGAGCCTACTCTGGGTAACTTAGCATGATCCTGTCTCAAAATAAAAAATTTGAAAAGAACTAGGGATATGTGATGGCCTTGGGTTCAATTCCTAGAGAGACAGAGAGACAGAGAGACAGAAACAGAGACAAAGACAGAGAACCAAGCATGACTTAAGGCGTCTCACACTCACCGCTGAACTAACATAGTTAAGGATTGCTTGTTGCTCACTTAGGTCTTAGTGTCACATATATGAGGAGTGGAGAGGATAATTGATGCCTGTGTGGCAGATGCTTCCAAGGACAAAGTTCACCAAATCTCAGGGATGCCCCACCTCCTGACCTCGGCTCTGGCCTTGAACTGACCTCGGATCACTGGCCAGCAATTGATGGGCATTACTGCAAGCTAGAGGTGAGTTCACTTCCTCTATGGCAGCGCCCCATCAGCACTTCCATTAAGTGTATCACACACTCTGTCATCACTTATTTCCTGAGAGCAGTAAGAGAATGAAGGGATGTATGTAAAGTCCATTAATGAATGGGTAAACTGAGGCACTTCCATGGCACCCCCTTGGGGTCATCAGAACTGCAAGATATGGCCTCAAGAAGGTGGGAAAGCTCATTTTGAATCAAAGATGTTGCAGTAGCCAAAATGTTTATTGACCTAAAAGCCTGGACTCCCAAGCCAAGTCTCCTATCCTGCAGGGAGCTGGAAGACCTCACCCAGAGCACCAGGGTCACACCACACAGCTGCGCAGAATCTCCTCTGCCCTGTGATATTCTTCCACTATGCACCCTCTTCACAGCTCCAATCACCCTAAGGAGGCAAAATCTCCCCGAGTCAGAGAGCAGAACCCATAGTGGCTATGAGGACGCTGTGTCCTCCTTGTGCTGTGTGTGACAAGGGACCGGCAGCAGAGAGACACAGGTTGGCCTCCTGGACAGTTTACCAGAAAGCAGCCTCCTCCCACCAGGGCCATGGAGCCATTGCTGGCCCTCCCGCTAGCACCAGGTCCTGAAACAGTATCAGAGTAGAGTAGCGAGCCAGGACAGCTGGAGCAGAGACCAGAGGGCGGGGTTGACTTGGCAGGCAGGGACAGGGAGGCAAAAAGCCAGCCTGGCCAGCAGGGTTCCTGCTGCTTTGGCTCACAGCCTCTCTGGGACCTTGCAGCTGACCCAGCAGAGTCATGGACAGTAACACAGCTTCAAAGTTCATGCTACCTCTGTGCCACAATGTCACCCAGTCACCGTGTGACCATGGGACAACATCACAGCATCAATGCATACCAGTGTCACCACATCACAGCATCACTGTGTCACACCACATCACGCCATTATGAATTCACATTGTCACTGTCACCACGTCACACCATCACCATACCACAGTGATAATATATCACATTGTCACTGCGTCGCTGTCACTATATCACCATTTGTGCCTCTCAGGAGTTCTTAAAACCAGTTCTTTGCTGCTAAGAAAATATTTTCAGGGGAAAAAAAAAAAACACAGCCATGCCCAATGACTCAGTCCTAACCCTGAGCCAGCAGAGGCCAACACCTGCAGACCCAGGAACTGGGTATGTATCTACCCTGGCTATAGATCCCCTTTGGCTGTGCCCTCCATGGTTAACCTTTAAACGGTGCCCAGAAATGTGTGTAAATTGTGTAAATCTACTTTTAGCATTGACCCCTGGATGTCTGGATATAGGCCTGCAGCTGAAGCCACGCAGCCAGTCCAGAAGCCTGAAGGTTTGCAGCCACCTTCTGGGCCTCTGCCTTCTTAGGATGATCGTTCCACTGGGCGGGGCAAATGTATCCAGACTCACTTTTGTTCCCAGTGCTCACTCCAGATCCCTCGACCCAGGCTTCCGGCCATGAGAAAATGTCGCTTCTCCCTGCGTGGACCTTTCGTACCAGCGGAAGCCAACCTCAGGGCCATCAGTTCCCTGGCTACTCCTCTTTGGCTATTTAGCCCAAGAATTATTTATTATTATTTATTGATGCAAGGTATAGTGGTGCATACCTGTAATTCCAGTACTTGGGAGACTGAGGCAGGAGGATCACCATGAGTTCGAGGTCAGCCTTGGCTACACGGTAAGTTCGAAGCCACCCTGAACTACATAGTGAGACCCTGTCTCAGAAACACCGAAGTAAAATAAACAGCAGGGACTGAGAACTGGCCAAGAACAAATACTCTATGAGATCTTTCATGAAGTATTTCAGTTATTCCCCGCACCCCCACCCCCAACAACCCTATCAGGAAAGGCTCATCTGTTTTTGCTCCATTTTTTCAGATGAGACTAAATTCCTGGCAGGTTAATCACCCAATCTGACCCTTCACAGCCTCCTGCCAGATGGGAAAATAACCCCCACTTCCCCAGCAATCTCACCCAGCCTCTCCCTAGAAGTCTGAATAACAAGGCCAGTTCACAGGTCCACAGTAAAGTTATTCCTATTGCAGTCAATTCTTCAGACCATTCTACCCTGGTTCCAACCTGTCTTTTAACAGAGAAATGCCAACTAAAATGAGACTTTACTTTCCCTCTGCAGAGAGTCCATTATCTTCACAGCATGAGACCCAATCTTGGGAATCCTCCTTCACTGTTACTCAGGCCTACAGGGCTACAATCTGCCAGAAAGCAGCTCCAGCTCTCAGAGCTGAGGAGAGGACCCTGGAGGCCAGGCAAGTGGGATCAAAGAGCTTGGGAAAGACCTTTCCTCAAAGCGCCCCTCCCAGGGATGGCGCAGTACTAAGGCCCTTAGTCTGCAGGAGTTGCACCTAGCAGACATCAATCTTCTGAGAAAGATAAAGGCCCAGCTCCTCCCTGCTCCGAGTCCAAAGTGCATCACTCCTGGACCCCAGCAGAGCCTGGAGTCTCTCTGAGCATTTCTTGGAAGAGGAGACAACCCTAGTAGCAGCTTCCTTCTGAAACACCCAAGTGGCCTACAACCCAGGATTAGGAAAATCCTCCCCAGCTCCTCCCAAAGCCACTCCCTCAACAAAGGTGCATTTTGACTAGGCTCTGGGACTCACTGTGAAAGAGACCACAAGACCCCACTTCTGGAGCTTATAAATGGATAAAAGGCAGCTAAACTAACACATAGAAGAGTTACCAGCTATGATAGACATAGGAAGGTATTTGAGAAGAGGAGTGACTGGGGCTCTCCCTCAGATGGGTGATAGGTGAGGAGCACTTTTCTGAAAAGATGCCATTCCAGGACCTGCAGAGGAGAAGAGCTGCCCAGCAAAGGTCAGGACAAAACCCTTCTACCAGCAAGGAAAGGGCACCAAGGCCCAAGAGGAAAACAGGTTCCAACCTATCCTACATGCTTGTCCCAGTCCTTCATAGCAATGTATTTCGCTCTGCAACTCTATGAGGGAAGCATTATAACTTCACTTTACACATGGAGAAACTGAGGCACGGAGCCATTTAACTGAGTGACTCATGCAAGGTCCTACAACTAAGGAAGCAAGGATCTATTTGGGGTTTTTGTTGTTGTTGTTTTTGGTTGTTTGTTTGTTTGATACCAGGTAAGATCGAACTCACAACCTCATGCTTACCAGGTAAGTACTTGAGCCACTGAACTAAATCTCCAGCCCCAAGGATCTATTTCCATAGGGATGCCCAGTCCCATTACTCTCCAAGAGTGCCTCTGACCCAGGAATCGCTGTGATGGCCCTTTTTCTCATTGCTGAAGCCACAGTGACCTCTGGAGTCTGAGGACAGAGTCCAATTACTCCTGAAGATTGTTCCTGAGATGGGGTCACTGACTTGGGAGAAATATGGACACTGCATACCCACCACAGAATGGAGTGACCACCTGGCTCAGGAAGGAGGGGAGACAGTTCTAGACAGACAGGACTCCCAATTCACCAGCTCAAACCCTTACTGATGGGAAGCCTCACCCTGTCTCATTTCCCTCATCACTTGGTTCTCTCTGGAGTGCTACCTGGTCACTGGGGAACACATTTTGCATATTCATATTGTTGCACACCAGCAAAGTGGAGATAAGGTGGGCAGCAAATGAGCATGGAGCTTAACAGAGCGACCTCCGGAGCTACTCAGTAGGCTCACGTCCTGCACACGCACACACGCACATGCACAACCTTGAGGCTTGACTTAAATAGCACCAGGGGCACAAGAGATGCTACAACAGCCATGTAGAAGTGCCAGTGAGAGGCCAGAAACTGTGTCCCAGCTACCTGGATTCATTTACTCCCCTGCCATCAAGAGTATAAGAGAAGCCCATAAAAATGCAAAAGTGAGCTTATTCGCAGTTTGGCTAAATTGGGAGGGCAGCTAGTCTGGCTTCACCCCGAGTACACAGAAATACTCCAATTTATAGAAGGGTAGAACAAAAGCCAGTAAATATGCATAGATAGATTTAACCAGGTTTTTGGCCCAAAAAGAGGGCCCATTAAAAAAAAAATGTTAAAAGTCTGGTTCTGTTAAAAATTCCTTGGCACCAAGAGCTAAGGGTGGAAGTTTTGCTCTCAACAGGAAGAAATAGCTTAACTTTTTAAAATCCTCATTTTTTAAAGATCTCAGTTATATAACCAGGCCTTTGTCAGATGTCCCTGGGCTTCAAAAGCCCCAGGTAATGACAGGGGACACCTGTGCAGAAATCACCATCCGCAGCAAGAAATGAGACCAGTCACCATCCACAGACTGGGCCCCCGTCTGGCAAAGCAAGGCCATGGCCATCAGGGTGTCAGCGTAGCTGTCGGCTACAGCTCATACCACCCTGTGTCCCAACAGCTCCTCCCACCAGCTCCTCAAGCCGGGCTGGCCTTTGTCATCATCTGCCTCAAGGAGGGCACAGTCCTGACTCAACTCTAGATAGGCAGCCCTTGGACTACGGACAGCCATGGCACCACCTCCCCCAGCCTTGAGGATTTTCATAAACTCCTAGAAAGCCTGCCAGAACCTATGCTCCCTGCAGGTGATGAGTGCATGTGAAACAAGGCACCGTTACTGCCCCATCCTGATTCCTGCATGGCCGGCCTGCCTGCCTCGGCATCATGCGGGGCGAGAGACCGGGGAAGACCTCTGCACTGCGGCTTCCAGCCCAGTGGTTTTCCAGCCTCTTGGACTAGGAAAACAAGCAGGGGTCCTGGGTCAGGTTGTTAAGGAAGCCCAGAAATGAAATGAGAGTCCTCTAGTGATCCCCAAACACCTCTGCTAAGTGCTCAAAATAAGCTGGATTCATAGATTATAACCTGCTCCCTGCCCTGCCTTGTAGATACCCTTCTTCCCATGTTCCTGAGCTTTGCTCCTTTCTTCACTTCCTCCTTCGTTTGCTCCTCCCCAGGCTCCTTCACAGGCTCCGCATGTCTATCCTTAATGTTGGGGGTCCTCATGGTCCATCCTGGACTTTTTCTGAGTCTACCTTCTCCCTGGGTCACCCCGGAAACCCAGCTGCATGAACTCCCATCTGTCTCTCAAGTTACACCTCAAAAACCACAGACCAGTTTCGTTTCCAGTCATTGGCTCCATTCTAGACCTGGCTGATGGTGGCAGCTCCCTGGGGCTCTTCTGAAGGATTCCATAACCATGGACCCTCCAGACCCCACTCCCAACACCCACAGAGACTTTCCCAATCTGGAGTCCCATCTCCACTCCTGAAGGCAAGTCGGAGGGACACAGTGCTTGCCCAAACCTCAGGCCCAGCAGCCGAGGACAGCCTGAGAGCCCCAGGAAGGAAAGCAAGCCTGCTCCCCAGGAGTTCAGGAGGGACTGGCACAGTCTCAAGAAAGCGCTGAGAACAGTGGAAAGAAATGTAATCCTCTGCTGAGGGAGCGGGCAGGCCTCGGACTCCAGCAGTGGCCTTTCATCTCACTCCTGGGGCTCCTGCCTTTGTTCCAGGATCTTCTTTTGCTGTTGCTCACCAGTCCAAGTGAGGATTTGAGCCAGTGTTGAGCCCAGGAAGGGCATACCGAGAAGGCACGCCCACCACATTTCAGCACAGGTTACTGAGGACATCTGGGACCACAGGACCATCTGACCACAAGCACCACAGATCCAGAGCTCCTCAAACATAATGCCTCAGGCATGAGGTTCCCAGAGTCCCCAAGGTAAGGGCCCCACTGTCCCGATGGTAATTCTTTCCCATTCACCTGAGCTATTTACTCCAAGTGTTTCTAGGATCGTCTCCCAGATACATCAGTACCCTCCAATTTCAGTCTCAGGTCTGCTTCTGGGTAGGGATGTTAGCCCAAGACAGAGGGCCCAGGACTGGAGGTCTGAATGGAAGGGCCCACTCACAGAAGCTTCCCACACCAGATGCGAGAAGAGAGGCAGGAAGAAATTGAGATCTCAGAGCAACTACATGTCACTTAATTTTTGTTGTAGTCCTTTAGGTAGTTGTTACTATGCCCATTTTTCAGATTCAGGAACATTTTCAGATGTCCCAAGAGTCCTACCAGGGCCAAGAGAAGCTGAGGTTCAAATATAGTTCTCAGCAGCAAAAAGTAGGTCCCAACTCCGGGCCACACAGATCTTTCCAGGTGAGACTGGCAGAACTGGCAGTTCTGGAAGTAAGACATTTTCAATCATTCAATGCAGGCAACTAGAAATTGTTCCGCTGGGTCTGTGTGCCTCAGGCAGTCAATGGGCAGGGCCTTCTTCTCCACTCTAAGTCTCTCCTGACCTCCCCAGGGCAGGGCCCCCACATGCTTAAGCCGCCTGGGGACACAGACAATATTCCCACATTGAACTGCTTCGTCTCACTCTGCCCATATCTCAAAAAGCCCAGAGCTCAGCTCTCTCTGTAAAAGCTCAGCTAATGAGAAGCATATTTTATTTTCTCAGGGGAGGCAGCTAGGGAATGGAAGTCGGAAGTAAAAACTCTGGTGGATGAATCATCACATTGCTTGTATTAATTTTCATTCTGTGATGTTTTTGTGATTTTCTAAAAACACGTAGAAGGGTAAAGCTCATATATCTGGTTATTGGCAATGATCATTTGGAGTAGAGCTCAAAAGGCTGAAGATCTAGTTGAAACAACTCCAAGGGTCACAGAGGCCAGTGCTTGTATCCCTTCTATTTTTAAGTGAAAAACAAATTATAAAGCAGTATGTAGAGTAGGAGCCAAAATTTATTTTCAAAATACATGTACATAAATATAAAGGAATATAAATGTTCAGACATGCGTCACAGTTAATCTTGGTGGTCTTATTGGATGGAGACAACTAGGAGATTAGTAAAGTATATTTCTGGTACATAGTGCCTGCAAGGGTGTTCTCGAAGATGATTGGCATAAGGAACGGCAGACTAGGATGAAGATTAACCCTCAATGTGGGCAGCACTATTCAATAGGGTGGTTACACAGATGGAGCAAAATTGGAAAAAGGACAATGCTTGGGCACACAGGCTCTCTTTCTGTTTCCCACCTGCCATGAGGTAAGTAGTTTTCTTCTCTCCATGTCTGTCTTAGTTACTTTTCTCTTGCTGAGACAAAATACCCGACACCCAAAATTAAGGAAGGAAAGGTTTATTTAGTACACAGTTGTGGAGGTTTCAGTCCATACTCAGCTGGCTCCAAAGCAGGGTGACAAGGCAAGGGGCAACAGTTCAAGGTGGCAAAAGACAGCAAAAGCAACAAGAACAAAAAGGGTGAAGCAAGACTCCTTTCCTCCCTTATACTGTATGCAGGCTATCCACCCACACCATCTCTGTGCCCTCCTCTTGCACAGGCTTAGGGTATTTACAAAATGAGGGCCCTGGCTCCCTGTTGAGGCCCTCAGTTAAACTTCTAAACTTCTCAAGTTGATACAATGTATCAACCATTATAATGTCCTTCTGCCATGGTATTTCTGCTCTGCAACCAGCTGACCATGGACTGAAAACTCTCAAACCATGAGCCAAAATAAACCTTTCCTCCGAATTGTTAGTCTCACATACTTTGCCACTACAATGGAAAGCTAACACACGTATACAAAGACTAATGGTAGTTACCTCTGAAAAGTAGACCAAGAATCATTGGAATTTCTCCTTTTTCTTTCCTTGTATTTCCCAGTTTTCACTAATGAACATGGGCTATTTCAGGATACTGGCAAAACATATTCTATAGTAATATGAAGTACCATAATGCACTTGACAGTGTGACTTCCTTGCATGAAAAGCAGACAGGACCCATTAGCGAACCCTTCCCAGCAGGGCTCATGGCCCTAAAGGGACTTGAGACTCCTCAAAGGTCCCTGGGAGAGGGGTAGTTAGAAAAGACCTGGATAAGCAGGTAAGCAGCCTCCCTATTCCTGCTGTTTTTGATTTTACTCCACTGATCAAGGTCCAGAGAAAGGGTACCATATCCTTTACAAAAGCAAAATAAACCTGACCTTGTGCTCCTGTCCTTCTAAGCTGGTGGAAAATTCATTCTGTAAGTATTAGAGCTCTATCCATAGCTAGGGTTGCTAGACTCAGAAAGTGAAAATACAAGATACTCAGATAAATTTATATTTCAGACAAATTATAAATAATTTTTAGCATATTACATACTTATAGTGTTATTTACTATACATGTGAAATTAATTGGGTGTACTGCATTTACCTTATCTCTGTGCCCAAGTGTCCTCCAAAGACCCAGGAGGGTTCTACAAAGCAGAACAAGTGGAGAAGCCTGAGGCCACTCATCACACTATGAGTCCAAGTGCATGCCACACACGGCCTGAGGAGCAAGGAGCACTGTGACCCCCTTGCCAAATGGAACTGGGGAATCTTTGCAAAGGCTAGGTGCCTAGTAACTAAAGGCACAAGTTGGTTGTTTCCCAAGGCCTTGTCATCTCTTAGCACACTGTGTGAGCACAGGGCCAAGGTGCCCACTGCCATCAGAACTCCACACCACCATCCAGGGGCCTGACTAGAGACTGCAAGCCCATCAAATTGGGGGGTTTAGATGAATTTAATAAAGGGAGTATTTATGAAAATAGGGACCAAAGGCAGAGAAGCCAGGTGGGCTAGGTAGTGAGCCCCCAGGCTGCTGGGGGTGGGGGTTTGAGGTGACAGAGTGGCTTCTAGAATAGGTATAAGATGCTGTGAGGGGGCTGCTGAACAAAAGCTGAGACACTCTGAGACGCCCCAAGGGAGACAGCCTGGGAATGAACATTTATGGTTTAGATCTAAAATGTCCCCCCAAAATTCTCATCTGGAGAACAGCATCTAACAAAGATAAGTCTCAGAAATACTATGATGAATAAGAATGTTTCAAAGACTAATTGTTTAAGGGTAGGGAGGTGGGTGAGGAAGGAATGAGGAAAAAGTCTCATGTGTTCAGAGATGGGGCTTCAGAAAGTGACTGGATCACTGAGAGCACCATACTCTACAGTAGATTTATCCATTGATGAGATCATAATTTAATAGCATTATTTGGAGGTGATGAAAAAAGGAAGTAGGTTCTAGGTGAAAGGAGTGTAACTTTCAGGTGTGATCTTGGGAACTGCATTTAGTTTCCAGCCCTTCCTTGCTGACTTTGTTGCCTTCTCTGCTTCCTGGCTACCATAGAGGTGAGTAGCCCTTTCTCCATGATGCCACAGGCCTAAGAGCAATGGGACCAGGTGACCATGGACTGAAATGTCTGAAACCATGAGCCAAAATAAATCTTTTTGCCTTAAATCAGATTTAGGAAAATTATTTTGTTTTGTTTTGTTTTTGTGGCACCGGGGATTGAATTCACAACCTTGCGCCTGCCAGGGCAGGCGCTTAAGACACTGAGCCAAACTCCCGGCCCTGGTTTTTTGAGGCAGGGTCGCACTATGTAGCTCAGGCCGGCCTTGCGCTCGCGTTGTAGCCCAAGCTGGCCTCGAACTCACAACGCTCCTCCTACCTCGGCCTCCCGGGTGCTGGGATTAAAGGCGTGCGCCACCACGCCCGGCTAGGAAAATTATTTTGTTACAGCAACGAAAAGTTGGCTAAGATAAACACCCACTCTCTCTCCCCTCCCTCCTTCCATGTCCTACCAGTACCTCCTGTCGACCAATCCCAGCCATAAGCCAGGGCCAGGTTGCAGATAGGAAGTGGGAGAGGGCATGGGAATGGCAATGGAAGATACCAGCACTGTCTGCCCCTCGGTCGTCATCCTCAGGTCCCATTCTCTGCCCTGTCAGGGAGATCCACTATTATCCCCTTTGTGAGTTCAAATAAAACATAGGCTTGGTCTTTAGGGAACAAATGGCCCCAAGGCAAGCGGACTGAGTAGCCCACTAACTTTCTTAGAACAAGAAACAGGAAATGCAAAGAGAACAGAATACTGTTATCTCTCTCCATCCCATCTGTTTTATGTCTTAGACTCCCACCCCAAGGTCAGATTCAAAACAGTTTTTCCACTTTAAAAAGAAAGAAATGAAAACCAGGGCTATTAGCAAACTGAACACACACAAACACATGACTCCAAACTCCTACCCAACGTGAGCCAGAGTACAGCTGAGGACATGTTCCCAGCATGGACAGTGACTCAGCAGGTGTGCAGACCTGTGCACCCTGATTTCTCCTAAGACTCAGCTTCAGGTTCAGATACACAGGCAGGGCGTGGTCTTTCAGCATCCACAGCACCCTCTCCCACCAGAAGGATCAGTGCTCCTCTTTGGGAAGGACCAGTGTACTGCTTCTCCATCTCCTTCCTGAATGTGAGGGCAATGACTCCTCTTCTAGATACAGGAGTGGACTTACTGTCCTAAACCAAGAAGCATGTCCATTCTCCCTCAGGAGAAGGTGTCCCAGAAAGGCCTCAGGAATGGGGGCCCAACCCAGTCAAAATCAATGAGTTGTCTTCTTCCATAAGAAAGCAAATATAAGATTCAACCTTTCCCATTGGACCCAATAAGGAAGGAAATATTCCCACATTCAACCTTTTTTCATTATTATGAGCAAATACTTTAAGCAGGCAACCCTAAAAAGATAAGAGCTTTATTTTGGTTCATGGTTCTAGAGGTGTAAGTTCTAGGGTCCTCGTTTGGTTATGGCCTTCTTGCTAGCACATCCTGGAGTATCACACGGCAAGACACAAGAAACGTACATACATGGGTGTGTGTGCATGCATGAATGTGTGTGTGCATGTGTGTGGCAGGTAGGGCATCATTGGGGGGGCGGTGTGCATGTGTGTGGCAGGCAGGGCATCATTGGGGGGGCGTGTTTCTCTCCCTCTTCTTATCAAGCCACCAGGATTCAATAATATAGGCTCCACCCTGATGTCCTTATCTAATCCTAATTATTGCCCAAAGGCCCCACCTATAAATACCATGGTCAGATTAAGTTTCCACCTACTAATACCATTAACTTTTTTGTTTTTCTTTTTGTTTTTATTTTTGTTTTGTTTTGTTTTTACTATTAACATTTGACTTTGAGGATTAAACTCCTGTGTGAGTTCATGGGTAGAAGGGGGAAAACTATGTTCAAAACATGGCAAGGAGTTG
>RJWM01031992.1:0-21789 GCA_004363535.1 Dasyprocta punctata | reverse complement strand
GCTGAGAGAATATTTCTGATTTGATTTTCTCTATAGCTTCATCAAGCTGTTTCTTTAATGCATTTTCTATCATTTCGGAAAGTCCATTTGTGTGACTCCCACTGTCTTCCATTTCAGTATCTCTTGGGTTTGTTCTTTGTGGGCTGGGGGACTGAGACTGCCTCTTGGTCTTTCGTTTTGTCATTTTCTTCTGGAATCTGTGTACCTCTGTGTCCTGCGCAGCTGGCCGGCATTCCCCTGAGTTTCGCATTGATTCTTGCGGTGTGCAGGATCGCGGGACCCAGTAGGCTGGGTCCCGTGCGCAGCAAGGAAGTGCAGCCTCCCGGGGCGTGCAGGTGGAGTCTCCTCCTTTACTGGGTGGGGGCCAAGGCCTCCCGGTCCCAGGGAGCTGTGCTGGGCACCGCGCGTGACACGGACCCGACCCTGGTTCTGTCTGCAAGCTCGGCCCAACAGCTATGCCTGCCCAACAGAATACTATTCAACAATAAAAAAGAATAAACTACTCAACCATCCAACAACTTGAATAAATCTCAGAAGTATTATGCTAAAAGAAAGAGCATAAACACAAAAGGCAAATGTGTAATATGTAATTCTATTTTTATGAAATTATGGAAAATAAAATCTAGAGAGACTGAAATCAGATCAAGAACTGGAGCTGGGAAAGGGAGACTGATTGCAGAAAAGCACGACAAATGTGTTAGGAAGGTGAAAATATATATTATTTGTCAAAGTTCATTGACATATACTTTGAAAGTATGACTTTTACTGTATGTAAATTATCTCAATAAGTACCTTTAAAAGATAAGTCCCATCACACAGAAAACACACATATACTACGATTCCACTTACGAAAAAATTTAAATGTCTATATATTTACATATACAAATCCACATATTGAGTAAGATCTAGAAAAATACACATCAAATTATCCCAAAAAGGGAAGTGAGATTGAGGATTTCAAAATTTGAATTTCTGGATTCAGAATTTGGCAACTAGCATACTTATTAAGAATGTGCACTTGCATAAGGAGTGATTGAGAATATGGTGAATGTTTAAAAATTTTTAAAACTTATTAGAGTAAAAGACAAAGAATGATGAAATAAGTATGTTCAAAGACAGGGGGAGGATTTTGAGGGAGATTAATAAACTGTTAAGATATAAGGTCCTGATAGGTGCCATTTCTGATGCAGTAAATTTCATTGTAATGTGAAGAATTCTGCACCTTCTTTCCTGACAAATGAGTTCCCCAGTCTGATGCAATGTAATCCTATCAGGATCCAATCTTCATAGACTGAAGACTTTATAAGCCTTCAGACAGTCATGTTAATTAAATTCTGTGGACAGGAAAGGCAATCCATGCCCACAGTAGTTGGCTTTTCCTGTTAGAACAAGACTCTGGCTTTTCCAGAGCAAAAAAAGACCAACATATTCAACTTACCACCAACTGGCTGGCTTGTCTCTTTGAAGAATAGTGACATATGGGGATCTCAGTGTTGGTTTGTCTGATTGGCAGTTTGGACATTCAGTCTTGCTGAACGGGCGCCCGTGTTATTAGACCCATGCGTAGCCTTCATCTTTCCCACTGTGACCATTCTATTCATGTGCCCAGGTGCACAGCTTTGTTAGTGACTAAGGCTAGCCAATAGCAAATGTCTAAATAATTTTGCCTCCTCTGTTCAGTGCCTTTTTCATGATATATGCTTTTCAGTGAGTGTTTACTTGTGCTACAAAGATCTCAACACTTTGTGCCTATGTGTCCATCTACACCTTTTGCTGCCATTGCCCACAAGTTTATGTACATTCTAACCTCAAGAAGCTACTTCTTCCCACACAAGGAGGAGAACAACGTACTCTGCTTGGAACTCCATCCTCACTGCCTGTCTTTGCCGCTCCCAGTGAAATAGCAATGTTGGTATTGCTCATTTTCAGCTTCAACCCACAAACCAAGCTCCAAATCTATAAAGCTCTATTAGCTGATTGTAAAAAAATGTCTTCCAGCTGGCCATAGAAATGAGCTCAGGGGGCAACACTGCTACAACAGTAGTGGGTGACATGGAAGCCTGGGCCACCTGCTCATGTAATTGCTTATGTCCATAGTCCTGTTTATTATCCAACCCATATGTTGCACTTTCCTCTTACAATGGCTTGCTTCTGAGCCTGCCCTAACTTACTACTCAGAGGATCTGACAGAACTGAGTTAAATAGGTAGGGTAACTTGGTGTCTTGTGGTCAGAAACTCCATCTCTACCAGAACCCAATTACATAGCCACAGTTGTTCTTCGAAAGATGTAAAATTCTCTGCTACAAGGGCACGTTCCAGCTCTAGAACCCCATGGGCCTACAGTTTTATTTCATCACAGTGATTTAGCATAAACATTCAGCCCCTTGTTTCACAACTCACACATATTTCACAGGTTTATTTGTGCTAAGTAGAAAAACTGCTTCCTGTGCAATAGGGACATGTGCAGAGTGCCTTCTTGCCCTGGACCCACTTGATAATGGCACTGTTGTTTGTGTGTTACCCAACGTATCAGTTGCAACCTTTTCCTCAGGTGTAGAATGTGCTTCCTCCTCACTCCAAAGGAGGTCTCCGAGCACTGTATTTCCTTCTTTGGGATAGAAGGTGCAATGTGCAGTACTCTGTCTTTTATTTTGAAGGGATATTTTGGCACATTCCTGATCACTGGGTTTCTAAATTTTTTCACATGCAGTATATTGCTAAACCTTTTGCTTATCTTCCACCATCAGACATATAGTGTCTTGCCAAACTCTCTGGGGTGCTCATCAGACCCTGTTAGCATAATACTTTGATGAAATGTGTCCACATGTTCTTCTAGGGAATAGCCACACAGTCCAGGTCTCTTCAGGACATCTCCTAATAGACTATACCATGAGATAGCACAACAGATTTAAAATAGCTCTGAGCATCCTGTAAATACATGTTGTTGCCATTACATGTGAATGTTGACTCTGACTTTTTCAGCAGTTGGAATAGAAAAGAGTGAGTGTACTAACTCAGTAACACAGCCCATGAACTAAGATGCCGTTAAAGTGCTAGCAATTTTGCATTTAGCCCAGCAGCTACAAATAGGTCTATTATCTGCTTAGCTTTACCGCAGTCTACTGGAATTCTCTAGGAGCCATCTGGTTTCTTTGGTGGCCAGATTTGTAAATTAAATGGATGAGTGTCCCTGTTTGTGTCCATTTCCTATTGCTTTGGTAACAAATTACCATAAACTTGGTCATGTAATCAATGGCAACTTGTTATCTTACCGTTCTGAAAGTTGCAATTTGAATGCGTTTAGCCAGGCTAAAATAAAGTTATGTCTTCCTCCTGGAGGCTGCAGAGGTGCATCCATTTCCTTACTTTTTTGGCTTCTAGAGGGGCTTCACACATTCCCCTGATTTACACCCCCCTTCAATCTTCAGACTTAGCAATAGCTGGTTAAACCTTGTCACACTGCGTCATCCTCACACACAGTTTGTTCTCCCTATTGCACCCTTCAAAGACTGTTGTGACATTAATTCCACCTGGATAATCCATGAAGATCTCCTTATTTTAAGGCTAGCTCATTAACAGCTCATTGTAATCTGAACGTGTCCTCCAAAACTTATATGCTGAAATTTATTTGCTGAAGTGATAGCATGAAGAGCTCTTATAAATAGGCTTAGCAAACTTATACAAGTGGTTAAAGATATTCTGTGTCCTTCTGCCCTTGCATCTTTTTCTGCTATGTAAGTCCATAGCATTTGTTCCTTTTTGTCCTCTTCTGCCATGGGAGGATGCAGCAAAAAGCACCACTGTGGAAGCAGAGAACAGACTTCACCATACACAAAATCTATTGGTGCCTTGTTCTTGGACTTCTCAGCCTCCAGAACCTTGAAAAATAACTTGCCATTATTTACAAATTACCCTGTCTCTGGTATTTTGTTATAGCAGGTTGTGTTATAGTTGTATACTAAGATAAAACTTTGAATTTCACTTCAATTTTAATTCTCCTTGAAATGTAACATTACACAGTTAGAGGATCAGAGATTTGGTTAGAACCAAATATCTTTGGAAAGACTACTACTCTGCTTACCAGCACAGTTACATGAGAATTATTACTATTGTAACTGTCACCATCTTTCTGTGAACCTGATGTCCTCTTCGGTCAGTATACTTGAGGTCTAAAAACTGGTTGCAATCTGGACATGGACAAAGTTTTATGACTTTTTTTGTTGTAGCAATTATAGTCTCCTGGTCATTCATCTTTGATTTGATAGGATGGCACAGACATGTTGGCTCTCATCTATTTGGCCCTAAGGGCACTATTCAATTAACTGTGTACATAACCATCTTTAGGTCAAGTCCCCTTGCTGTCATTTGAACTTTGTGGCTCATTACAATAATTGCATCCACCTGGATTTTAGAGTTACATGCTACCACCTGGCCTCTATTGTGGGTTCCCATTAGCCTGTTCCACTCTAGTCTCTCTGCCCAACAGTCCTAGCTTACAGAATAGAGGCACCACAAGACACTGTAGTGCTGCTTATGCCCTCCCACCAGCATGTGATTGATGGCCATGGTGGGTGAGGGTCCTTCAGATACATGCAAGGACGGTGATCTTCCAGAGGGTCTTCTGGCCATACATGGAGATAGGAAGTGTGAGCAAAACATACAGTCAATATTTAAACATAAAAGATTACTGCCCCCATGTGCACTCCAGCTCCCATCATGGATGCTTCCTGCAGGTAACCAGCTTAGATCTGGGAGGCATTGGCGGGCTCTGCCACCCTGCACAGTCCAGCAGCCATGGGAGACGCTTCCTGCCGGTAACCAGCTCAGGTCCAGGAAGCAGCAGCAGGCCCTGGCCCTGAGCACATGCCAGCAGCCATCCAGGGCACTTCCCGCCTCACGTGGCCAGCACAGGCTGGGAAAAACAGCAGCAGTCCTGCACCAGCACATCCAGTGGCCACCACTAGTTACTCATAGCCAGCACTGGCCAGGAGAACCAGTCATACTTTGGAAAAATTGTAGCCAATGCGGGAAGTGCCCCACTACCCACTTGTTTGGAAGAACCCAGGAAAATGTCAAGATGAAGAAACAAAAGGCAGTCTCTGGTCTCCAACCCAAGCAGAGCAAGTCCAGGAGATGTAAACATGGAAGAGAGCAGGAGTCACATACCTAGAGTTTCTGAAGTGATGGCAACTGAAGTAAAGAAACTACTTCATGAGGCTGTAAAAGAAATTAGAACAGAAATACTATCTCAGGTAAAAGAAGAAATGAAAAACATAATAAAAGAATTACTAAGCATCTCTGAAGAAGACATAAATAAAAAATAGAGGAGCATAGGAAAATGAGGGAAACTGTAAATAAACAATATAAGAGAGGTTTAGAATGCATGAAACAGATTCAAAGAGATACCCAGGAAATTAAAAACTCCATCGAAAGCTGGCAAAACTTCTTGAAAGCAACTGAAGATAAACTTTCAGACTTTGAAGACAGGTTTGCAGCTTGTTATTGTGAAAGGAAAGATCTCTTAAAAATAACAAGGAACCAGGAAATAACAATTCAATGACTGCAACACAAAGAAAGATACATAACCATCTTTAGGTCAAGTCCCCTTGGCTGTCATTTGAACTTTGTGACTCATTACAATAATTGCATTCACCTGGATTTTAGAGTTACATTTAAGAATGATAGGTGTCAGTGAAGAGGCAGGGGTCAACACAAATGACATTAAACACCTATTTACAAAAGTAATAGCAGAAAACTTTCCAAGCATGAGAAAAGGATATAGCACACAGATAAGTGAGGCATATAGCAATAACTAAAATAAATCTACACCCAGATATTTAATAATCAAAATCCCAGAAATTCAGCACAAGAACTGAATATTAAAAGCTGTTAAAGAAAAGAAACAGATCATCTATAAAGGAAAACCCATCAGAATCATGACAGATTTCTCAACACAAACCATCAAGTCAAGAAGAGGTTGCAGTGAAGTATTTCAAGTCCTGAAAGAAAACAGCTTCCAGCCCAGACTGATGTACCCTGCAAAACTATCTTTCAAAATTAATGGAGAAATAAGATACTTCCATGACAAAGAACAACTGAAGGAATTCATAACCACCAAACCAACTCTACAGAGAATACTGAAGGGCATTCTAGAGAGATATAAAAAAGATCACAGTTCCAGGAACAGCAGCAGAAGGGGGATCACCTAGTGGGGCAAACAACTGAATGGAGGAGAAAAGTAGCCAAAAACAGGAAAATAGCAAGGCAGAGACAAGCCAGTGCGTGTTGCTCATAACCATTAACATAGATGACCTCAATTCACCAATAAAAAGAAACACAAGCAAAGTAGATCAGGAGACAAGATCCATCAATATGCTTTATTCAAGAAACACATTTAACTCAAAAGGAAATTCATAGACTAAAAGTCAAGGGAGAAAAAACAATGATCTAAGTGACAGGGAATCAGAGAGAAAGCAGGGATAGCTTGCCCATCAACTGCAGAATGGATATGAAAGATATGGCATTTTTATACAATGGAAAGCTACTCAGCTATAGAGAAAGATAACCTTCAAGGCTCTTGTAGGTAAATGGATACAATTTGAGATCATGCTCATGGGTAAAATAGTTCAGAGTCACATGGGTGAACATTGTGCTGTCTCCCTCATATAAAAAAACTAAAGGAAGCCGGGCATGGTGGCACATGCCTTTAATCCCAGCACTCGGTAGTCTGAGGTAGGTGGAGCGTTGTGAGTTTGAGGCCAGTTTGGGCTACAGTGTGAGCAAGCCCGGCCTGAACTACATAGTGCGACCCTGCCTCAAAAAAAAAAATAGGAAGTCAGGCATGGTGGCGCACGCCTTTAATCCCAGCACTCGGGAGGCTGAGGTAGGAGGAGCATTGTGAGTTTGAGGCCAGCCTGGGCTACAACGCGAGCGCAAGGCCGGCCTGAGCTACACAGTGCGACCCCGCCTCAAAACACCAGGGCTGGGAGTTTGGCTCAGTGGCTTAAGCACCTGCCCTGGCAGGCGGGAGGTTGTGAGTTCAATCTCCAGTACTGCAAAAAAAAAAAAAAAAAAAAAAAAAAAAAAAATTGGGCTGGGAGTTTGGCTCAGTGTCTGCTATGGTTTATACATTGTGTCAACTTGAGAAGTCTAGAAGCTTAATTAAGTAAGGCAGCAGCTCTGCATCCCGGAGTGTAGAGTACAAGCAGTTACCTATTCATTGTGTCAATTTGAGAAGGTCAGAAGTTTAGCTGAGAGTCTCAGCAGGGAGCCAGGGGTCTGGCTAATAGTATGGGCAGTATTTTGAAGGTAACAAGAGGCATTATGGTAGCCATTACTGATTTCCTTTTATCTTGTTTTGAAGCCTTGTGTCACTTTCATTTTTGTTATGATTGCCTCTATTCTGTTTTATTTCTTTTGGTTTTATTCTCTTCAAAGTAAAAAAATACATATACAAGAAATTATTACTTGCTCTTAAATAAAAAAAAAGAAATTATTACTATGAGAGCACATTCCTGTTAATCTCCCTCTAGATACCCTCCCATAGCACATTTATTACTTTGTTCTTGTCATTTTCTGAAACAGTTCTTTTTCATGAGTGTCTTTGTGAAGTGTGATCAAAAATACAGTGAATGTTGCTACTGAGTACCATCCAATAGAAGAGCAGCTCATAAAACCATTACATTGTGGGGCCAGGGGATATAGCTCAGTGGCACAACACCTACCTGGCAAGGATGAAGTCTTGAGTTCAGTTCCTGGTACCAAAAAAAAAATACGTTGTGTCCTCAGCAGCCTTATTTACTGGATCTGACACTGTGTGACTTCTGGATTTCACCTAAATTCAAAATCACCATGAAAGGGAAATGTTTTGAATCTATTCAGGACATTGATGCAGCCATGACAGTGCAACTCAAAACACAAAAAGAGGACTTTCAGAGCTGCTTCAGAAAGTGGCAAGAACAATGGGATTTTTGAGGGCCTAAGTGGGATTAACTGCAAATATCTTTCACTGTACTAATTTTTTTAAAAAATTCAGTATTCACTGTATTTTTCAATCACTCTTCATACCCTTCGGCCTCCTGAACATTAAGAATTACAAGCGTGAATCATCATGCTCAAAATGTAGTTCAAATTAAAGAAATCATAAACACTTGAGATGATAGATAACCAAAATAGCCTAAGTTAATCATTACACAATATGTATCAAAACATCACACTACAGCCTAAAAAGAAGTGTGATTTTTATTCATCAATTTAAAAAAATAAAATTGAAAACAATTTCAGCAAAACAGGTGATTTTAGTGGGTGGGAGAATAGAAACATAACAAAGGTTGAGTCATATTGTGCATCAAGTTACAAGCATTTTGAGCCTGAGGAAGATCTTGATCCTTCCTGATACAATCTTTGCGGTCAGAGCACTTGTCACCTGCCTGTGTCTGGGATGGTCATGGTGTGAGCACAGTGAGTGGGAACATGGTGCGGAGGAAGGGAAGACCTTTCCTAGAAAACCAAAAGCAGGGAACCAGGAACCAGGATGCCATAGTGTGTAAGTTTCCAAATCACTACAGACAATACTTTCCAGTCACTATGGCAAAAGAAATAAATACAAATCAGCAAATACTAGAAAAGGTGAGTAAAAAGAAACCAATGAGCATGAGAAGTCAAAAGCTTAAAAGTCGTTAAAGTAAAACTAAAATATTAGTAATCAAAAATAAAGAGCTGAAGGTTTGGCCCTGTGGTACAGCACTTGTCTTGCATGAGGGCCTGGGTTTGGTCCCCAGCAGTGCAAAAAGAAAGAGAAAGAAGAAAGAAAAAGAAAGAAAGAAGAAAGAAAAGAAAGAAAGAAATTCCAGTAAAGATGAATGGATAATCATTCCTTTTAAGGAATGAAACTGACCTGTAATCTATTTACAACACATAAAGTGTAGTACAAAATAATACCAAAGGTTGAAGACAGAAATCAATATGTCAAGAGAATTCTACTAAGAAAAAAACAAGTAGTAATAAAAATATGAAGAATTAAAACAGATAAAGTATTAACAAAAAAGAACGTTCTATGTTGATTAAAAAGTTACAACTCCTCCAAGAAGATGTATGTATCCAAATCTATGAATCAAACAAATACCACATCAAAATGTGTAAAGCAGAAAGTGTGAGTAATTACAAGATTAACTGACACTAATCAAATAATCCCAGGACACTTTAACATTCTTAGGTATGACTAGATGGAGTTAAGAAAAAAAGATATGAAATGCGTTTATTCATAAAGGTGTGGGAAATTAAAAGGTATGCTAATTCAGAATCTTTTATATGAAATTTGAAACACAAAACTCATGTAGTAATTTAACTAAAGCTAAAGAACTATTTCTGAGTTGTATAGAAGTATAGCTGGGCGTGGTGGCGCACGCCTTTAATCCCAGCACTCGGAAGACTGAGGTAGGTGGAGCGTTGTGAGTTCGAGGCCAGCTTGGGCTACAACGCGAGTGCAAGGCTGGCCTGAGCTACACAGTGTGACTCTGCCTCAAAAAACCAGGGCCGGGAGTTTGGCTCAGTGGCTTACGCAACTGTCAGGCAGGCACAAGGTTGTGAGCTCAATTCCCGGTGCTGCAAAAGAAAAAAAAAAAAGAAGAAGTATAATTGCCTTTGAATACAGAAGAAGACAGCTGGATGACACCGGAAGTAGAAAAGCACGTATGAAGGAGCTGTATGTGGTGATTCTAGGAGCAACCATTGTCTGCCTACAAAGAGATGCTTTGAATGAACACATTAAGACTCTGACATGAATCAAGGGTTACTTAATTAAAACAGACAAAGGGAGATTAGAAACTTTGGTAAGAATAAGAAACATGCACCAAAAAATAGCTTGAAGTGAGGAAGACAGCATTCTGAAGTTTAAAATTATTTTTTACCCAGATCTTTAACTTTGTACAACAACTCTTTCATACCTGTACCAAAACGAGATCAAGAGATTTGATTCTGCTGTTCATGGTATGAAGCAAAAACATAATTCTTATACAGATATAGGAAGAAAAGGCAGAAAATCACACTAGCTATTACTGCTTTGCTGTCTGGTATTTGTGTGTGTGTGTGTTTTTTTTTTAAAGCAAATGGAATTCGAAAAAGTCCAAAATTAAGTACTATACATTGGACAGTGGCTAAATTATTAAGAGAATGAAATTAAATACAAAGAATGAAGATCTTATTCAATTCTCAATTCCCCCTGTGCTTTCAAGTCAAAAATTTACCTGGATTTTCTGGGCATCATTTCCTTTCCACACATAGTTCCCTGACATCTTTATATCAAAGCAATGCCAAGTGAGAGCTCCATTTAGACATAATAATGATATAGAAAAAAGCAGTAAGCAAAGGTAAAAGTAATTTTCCTATGCCTCACTCAGCTTTCAAGAACAGTCAGGAAAACTGACCTGGAAGGAAATTGAAGGGAAATGTCTCCATATGGCCTTTTGGTTCCAATCAAGGAAAGATAACTTTCTAGAATTGCAATGAGCTTAGTATGCATCCAACTTAGACCTCCCAAATTTCTTTGTTCACAGAACATCCTTTTCAGCCATAATACACTGATGGTACATATACAGCACTGTGCACTCTTAGACTAAAATAAAAGAAAAAATGTCAGAATAGTTGCTGCCAGGAGCAGACTCTAACACAGAACCTTAAAATACAAAATTGAAAAGGTAAGTAATTTTGTTTGCTAAAATTCAACCATAAGGAAAGCAACAAAAGTATGTTGTTAAAGTTATAAAGCAGAGATAGATAGATAGATGATTAATAGATAGACACATAGGTACTCAGAGATGATAGAGATAGAATGATAGAGATAAAGATGATAGAGATAGAGATAGGTATAGAGATAGAGATAGAGATAGAGATAGAGATAGAGATAGAGATGGAAGTGGAGGGAGAGATGGAGAGAGAGATGATAGAGATATGGAGATGGAAATCAAGATGGAGATAGAAATGATAGAGAGATAGAGATAAAGGTATAGATAGAGATATATAACCCAGACAAACAATCACAGATAACTGGGATGCATCAACATGATCATTTTGTAAGTGCTATTTTTGCATAAATGTGTAATGTCAACTTTGTGTATTGAAGCTTCTGGTGAACTTAACAATGTTCTCTTGTCAGGTTCATCACTTCTAAGCAGAACATCACCTCATAATAAAAGGAATAACTTTTAAGTGTTGTTGGTACTCTTTTTCCCTGCTTTCTTAAATATTCACTAGAGAAAACAAATTTTCTGATACTGATGGACTATTTGTCTAGATCTTGTAGACAAGTGTCTTAGTTACTTTGCACTCATTGCTGAAACAAAATACCTGATGCCCAAAATTAGGGAAGGAGAGGTTTATTTCTTACAGTTTCTCAGGAGCTTCAGTCCATACTCAGTTGGCTCCAAGGCAGCATGGCATGGTGAGGCAGCCATTCATGGCAGCCACCAAATAGCAAGGCATGCTGGCAAGAGAGAGAGGGCAGAAGCGTGTAAGTGAGAAAGAGGAAGACCCGCCTCCCTTACACTGTAAGTCAGCTCCACCCCTGGGCGGTGTGGCATTCACATCCACAATCCCAGTGCCAGACAACAAACTAATCTCGAATGCCAGACTCAGCCCAATCCAAAGTATATGAGGACTTGGGGGGATATAGTATTACCCAATACAACAGAGGATTGCAAAGTGCACTCCTAGTTTACTTCTGTGTGCCCCCTTTTCACCCAAGGGGGAGTGTACAGTTTGGTGAGTCAACTCAGATCTAAACTGTTTGACAGAGCACCATAAAGACAGGAGTCAAGAATATTGACTTCCATTCATTCCCTTTCCCTCTCTATGCTGATAAAATCTACAAATGTAGAAGCTTTTAAACAAGAAACTCCTTAATTGGGCGTGCTTCCCTATAGAGTGGAACTTGTCTGACTCTACAAGGGTTTCTACCTACAAAGATATGTGCTGCCACTACCATAGCACAACACACTGCTTTACAGTAAACTTTTTATATAAATAAAAGAAGTGTACTTTAAAACAGTGATAAAAAACATACTAAAGTAAATACATAAACCAGTAATGGAGTCATTTATTATCATTATCAACCATTATGTATTGTAGAGTTGTATGTGCTATACTTTTATAGAATTGTCAGTACAATAGGTTTATTTATACCAGCATCACTACAAACACATAAGATGCTGTGTTTCACTGTTGTAATAGCTACAATTTCACTAGACAATAGGAAGTTTTCAGCTCCATTATAATTCTGTGGGGCCATTGTCATATATATAGTCTTTCACGAACCAAGGTGTTATTATGGTGTTGCATGACAGTATTTTTGAACAAATATATATTTTAGTTGTTACTTTTTTGAGCAAGTATATTTTTTGAACAAGTATGTGTTTTGAACAAGTGCTATTTTTGAACAAGTGTATATTTTTAGTCATTACTTAAAGATTTCAACAAGAATTGTTCACTCCAGTCTTCCTTGAGCCATGATTTCTCCCTATTTAAACATAGATCTTATTTCTGCTACTGTCATTTTATATATTTAGGTCTACATGAAGCTCACATTCATTATGTTTTTAAGAACAGACATGTAGACTTGGCTTCTTATTTTTCTTTAAGTCCTTTACCATGTCCTATATCTTTCTCTTCTAGTTTCTGTTGTTCTTGATGGTATGTCTGCTGTCATTCTTACTTATATTACTCTGAATGTAATGTTTTCTTTTCTGTTTTTAAGATTTTCCTTTTTACCATTAGTTTCTATTAGTTTATCATGTGACTTCAAAAAAAATTTTCCCATTTGGGTTTGACCGAGTTTCTTGAGTCTAGAAAACACCTCTGGGTAAAGCTCTGTCTTTTTCCTTCTCTCAGGGATTGTACTGCCTGATGTTTTGTGTCTAACAACAGCTGTTTCTTGTATTTTGTTGAGTGTTTTAGCTTTTTACAGCAGGAGAGAATGTCTGGTATCAGTTACTCCACTAAGTTCAGAAATAGTCTATATTGTATTTCATATAAGAAAACATCCAGTATTTATAAAAAATTAATATAAATGAAAGCTACTGGGAGTATTTAAACTTTTGAAACTGGTTCTTTAGGGTTCCACTTTTAATTTTATTTTGTTGCATTTCTTGCTACAGTACTTCAGTCCCTTCATCTAGATTTTTATGCTTATTTAGAACCCACTATTGCCTTTTTAAAATCTGAAATACCTCCACTTACTTCATTTCTGTTCATCTGAAAGCCCTTTGGGTAAAATTAGACCAATTTTTAATATGATAGCATTGAATCACAGTGATAGGTTCATGATCATCGCTCAGTAAATTGCCCACGGGGGATATTGGCTTTTGTTAATCTTACAACCTCAAGATAGAGTCACTCGAGACTTCTCAGAACATCTATCACCATCCTCTAATTTTACTCATGAGGAAATTGCGTTATAGGATAGTTCAGTAACTCACCTCAAAGTACCTAGCTGATGAGTGGCAGGAATAGCACCAAAATTTCTCCACCTGGATTCCTTTTTTATTTTGTGTTTGTTCATGTTTTTTTCTACTTCACATTGCCTTCCTCATCAGAAATGGAATTTTTTCAATAAATTTTACAACTCATTTTATTTGCTAAGTAAGATTAACGTAAATAAGGATAAAATTGCTTTCCCCAATTTTTTTATTTCCAAACTTTTCACATCTTTTCATTGTTGCTAACTTTTTTTCTATACTTCAGTAAATCAGAAGAAGCCTGGTACCAGCTAAATCATTGTACGCCTCCTGCTGGAAAGAAGAATAAGTACAGGCAGTAAATAAGGCACTGTGAATTGGTCCATTTGGGAGAGAGATGCCACAGAAATCGTGACAAGACTGCACTAGAAAACACTTGGGACATCGTATGGAGCTGTATTCATCGTATCTTAGGCCAGGAATCTTTGCTGTTCTTCTGTGGCATATATATATATATATATATATATATATATATATATATATATATATATTTAGTGACCTTGAGTCAGAAAGCACTGGGTCCCAGCAGTAAAGTACTTGCCTTGCTTGGCCCTGGGTTTAATCCTAAGCACCAAAAATGAACAAAAAAGAAATTTTTAGAATGTTATCAAATATGAGAAATATGTGTGGTACTTGTCCAAGACAAAACGTCCATATTTATGGCATCGATGTTTTCTCATACTAGAGAACAACCCACTACGAAATGAGTGAGACCCAGGTACTGACTGCCACATGACCAGTGGTATCTAAGGCTTCTGTGAAGTTCCTCTCAGAAACAGGGCCTGGCTCCTGACCTCATGCTTCCTAACACAACCCCCAGTGCGCATGGTTCCTTTCTTTGGTTGTTAATACCGGTGATGTCTGTTTTCACGTGTGTCTGTGTTTGTTAACTATGCAGATAGTTTAAATTACTTTCGAGTCACATATCAGGAGAAAAAAATAAATTCCATAAGAATTTAAAAGACACTAAATTCTGTTATGTTAATGATTAATTTTTAAATAATTCATTTTAAAAAGTCGACAACTACCAGGGAATTATAAAAGGTCTCCCCACATACAAATTCTTCAACATTTTGGAGGCAGTGTTGCTGTTGAAAGACTTAAAAATGGTGCTCACTCATTTATAAGATTATACACAAAAGAGTAAATGTTTTATTAAGCCTCCCAGAATTACTTATTGACTATCTTTTCTCTCCCTTCCCTATAACTGCATGGCATTGCTAATAAAATAAATCAAATGTTACATATCCATTTATAGTACTATGTTCTTAGCTCATCCTAAAGGCTAAGTTATAGCCCTTTTGTATGATTGCCATGTAGACTTTTGGAGTTAGGGTGAAGAAAGAATATTTGTAGAATAGCAGATAATATCAAATAACATTATTGAGCACTTGTGAGTCAGGCACTGTGCTAAATACTTCTACTTTATTTCCCCTGTTTCTTTAAAAAGGAAACCAAAATTGAGGAAGCATAAATAACCTGCCCAATACTACAAAATGGGTAAGTGAAGGAGAGGTGTCTTCAGCGCTGGCAATCTGTGCTTTTAACAGTTCTGTTTCTCCCTTGCACGCTTTCAGCAAGGACAAAGCTCTGCTGAGTTTAAAGAGTCTTGTGCCAGGCCATAGGTAGTGGGAAGTCTCACAGTTGTATACAACAGGAAACAGATTAAGCAGCCCAAAGGAGCGCAGTTCAGTTCCTGCATATTGCCTACTATTCATACATTTTTCTCTCTCAAAAGAAGATATATTTGAATGCAGATAGGATTAATTTTTTAAAAGAAATCATTAAGTGTTTTCTAGTGTATGAAAAAGGTAAGTGCAAATTTTAATATTTTATTTATTTTAATAGATTAAGACACTTGAGGATTACAATAGATTATAGTATCAAGACAGTTGAGAAAACTAACTCAAAGAATTGCCGAGTATTGTATAAATAACTGCAGTATTTTGATGTCAGGAGTCACAGATTCTGGCCCTTAATCTATCAATAAACACTGTGAGTGACTCTGAGCAAACCACTCATTTGTAATGTAAGGAGGATCCTGACCCTAGTGACTTGATGTATTAACTAAACAAATAATCAGTGTAAAGTACCTCACACCTGGGAAGCACTTCGTCGGAGTTGGCTAACATTGTGGTGTATGCAGACTTCTGCCCCATGTTGCTAGTGCTGCAGACTAAGATGTGAAACACGGAGATGAAGCCCATGCATGCAAACTAATCCTTCTAGAGTCCCCAGTGCTAGGCATAGAGGCATTGTGAGTGCCCTGTGTTTCTTGTGATAGTGGAGATGCTATGGAGTCTTCCACTTGATTTGTGGGACTAAATAATATTCTGTAGACACAATTTTATTGCAAAGAAAGAGAATATTTGCCTCTTCCTGACACTAGCAAAAGAAACCACTCTACCCATTAATGCTGAAGGAAAAGCAGCAGAAAAATTGGAAAAACAATCCAGGTACGGTTGCACACACCAATAATCCCAATTCTCTGGAAGGTAGAGGCAGGGTCACTAGCCTGGGCAAGTTAGTGACAGTGAAACCCTGCCTCAAAAAAAAAAAAAAAAGAAAAGAAAAGAAAAGAAAAACTGGGGATGTAGCACAGTACCACACACACAAAGAAAGGAAAAATACCAATTGTGATGGAATTTGAGTTTTGGAGTCAAAGAAGCTCCTAGAATTTTGAAACTACCACTTAAACATTTGTAGCTCTTGGTTAAGTTAAAGTCTGTTTCTTAATTAATTGAACTAATAATATTTATTTTGCAAGGGCTATTGTAAGGAATACAAATATAAATGGGTCCTAATACAGTGCCTTAGACATAGGAACTAAAAAAGATTAGGTAAAAACTCTATAAAATATATAACTCATAATTATAGCACTAATTTATGAATAACTGGTGACAATTGTAGTGATCCGATTACAGTCTCTGAAACAGAAGATTCTCACAACCATAAAATAATTCTGATTAGCATTCATGAAGCTGTTCTATAAATTAAACTTATATGGCATGAAAATTTCACTGACAAAGAGAATACATTCTAGCTAATCTCTGTATTCTTGGCTCTGAACCTGATGAAGATATCTGTTACTGGCATAATTGGCTACCAAAAAAGAATTTTTTTGTCCAGTCAATTTCTTCCCTATTATTCAAAATCTGAATTGTAGTGACTCTGCCATATTTATCTTGGAACGCAGGTGACTTATCTTTCTATGGCTTCATGTTGAAGCTTTATTCTTCCTGCGTTAGTCAAGATGGTCTGACTCCAAATTTAATATAACTGAATGGACTCATGGCTATCAAATAAACATATTAAAAATACACTCAGAGTTTCTGGAGAATATCTGACGCTGACCATTAAGTAACAACTCGGCAGCTCATGGTGCCCAGAATTAGAATTTTGTATCTTATTACCTAAAGGGATTAAAAGAAAACTATCTATTAAAACATAGCTCTGAGTTAAAGAGACAGAAGGTTTGTGCAGTTTTAAATGATGTAAAACTCTTTCAAACAAAACTAAAGGAGATCAAAGTTTTGACCCAGCAATTCTGAATATCAGATGAATAGCCCCAGTTGAGTTAGCTTGATTATTCTTCTTTAGCCTGGTTGTTTCTCTCTTTCACCTTATGCCACTAATGGAGAAATTAATCTTTAAAGTTCTAATGGCTCAGCATTTTCAATTATTCATTTTAGCTAAGGAATTTTTTTTTAAGTAAAGCTCAGTATTCTCAGTAAGGATAAGCCTACCAGCAGACACCAATACCCAACCTTACTGCCACCCCCAAAAAGCAACTTTTCCATAGAAATTTTTCTGAGGATTTAAAAAATCCTTTCTACTGCTCATTTCCTTTCCTAAAATCTAAACTCATAATCAGCTTAGAGTATAAAAATTGTTTAATAAGCATTTTAATAATTTTTTTTTTACCTAAAAAGTATTTTCAGAAGGGAAAGAAGTAGGAGAGGGCAAGGAATGTGGAAGAACCAATACTATGGTTCTTTCTCTGCATCTGAGGGGCTGGGTTCCAGGAGTCCCACAGAACCTAAAATTGTCAGATGCAAGCCTCTGGTGTAAAATGATATAGTGCTTGTTAATAACCTGTACACATCCTCCTATGCACTTCTTAAAATATATTTTTATTTTTAATTGATACATGATAAGTGGACGTATTTATGGATTGCTGCACATTTCAATACATGTACATAATGTGTAATGATTAGATCCAAGTAACTGGCATTTCTATCACCTCAGGCATTTATCATTTCTCTGTGGTGGGAATATTGAAAGTCCTTCCGTTAGCTATTACAAAATATTCAATTCATTGTTGTCAGTCATAGTTATCCTACTGGCCCACAGAAGATGAGAAGTCTTTCCTCCTCTCCAACTATCCTCCTAAGCTCCATAACTATCCCTTCTCCATCCGTGCATCCCCAACACCCTTTCCAGGCAGTATACTTAATTCATCTGCACATTCCTTACAACACATAGCACAATGGAAGCACTGCACTCTATTGCTATACTCCATTGTTTAGGGAATAATGACCAAAAACATCTGTACATGTTCAGTAAATACATAGTAATTTTTTTTATTTAAGAGAAAAAAGACACAGAATAGAAAGACAAAAAGCAAAAGAGACAAACAACAACAACAAATCCAACACAATAATATTACAGGTTTACAAACAAGATGATAGGAATTTGACAATGGTTGCAATATTGCATATTGTTACCCTCAAAAGATTAATAGATATAGGCACGTAAAATTGATCTAATTGTATAAGTATTAACTGTCCTTTTTCAATAACATACATTTAATAGTACAGCCATTTTAGCTATCTTATGTATACATATATACAAATTTATGTCTTTTTCCTCTTCCCTTCCTTATTTCCTCCTTTCCCCTACCCCAATTACTTATCCTCTTTGACCAGTTTCTTACCCTTACACAGTATTTATTGTAGATTTTGGATCATATATACTGTCTCAGCTTCTTATACTAGGGAGACAATATGATATTTAGACATGTGAGTTTGATTTATTTCAGTTATGACTATAGTCTCAAGTCATGTCCATTTACTTATAAAAGCCTCAATGCAATCTTTCTTGATAGCTGACTAGTACTCCATTATATAAAAATACCACATCATTTTTATCCATTCTTTGATTGATGGGCACTTGGGTTGTTTCCAAGATTTGGCTATTACAAATTGTGTTGCTATAAACATGGGTGCACAGATATCACTGTGGTATGATGTTTTCAATTCTTCTGGGAAAATGCCCAGAACTGGGATAGCTGGGTCAAATGGAATCTCTAATCCTAGCTTCTTGAGCAATCTCCACACTGACTTCCACAGTGGTTGCACCAGTCTACACTCCCATTAACAGTGGAGAAGAGTTCTTTCTTCCCCACAGCCCCTCCAGCATTTGTTATTGGTTGATTTCTTGATCTTGGCCATTCTTTCTGGAGTGAGATGGAATCTCAGTGTTGTTTTAATTTGCATTTCCCAAATGACCATTGATGTTGAACATTTTTTCATATATTTATTTGCTGTTTGTATACCCTAGAGTGTGGCACTACGGGGACCTTGCATCTGACTGCGAGGAGTTCAGAGCCTCTGGAGTGCAGGGCTAGCCAGAGTGTGCCCCGACATATCAATACATAGTATTTTTTCACACTTGGTTGAATTCACAAATGTAGAACCCACAGATATGAGAAGATAATGGTACTGTCTTTGCAAGACCAGCTCTACAAGACTATGATCTGAAATATATTATGCTGACATTCTGGTTCTAGTTGTTCACTTGTCAATACCTTAGGGATATATCAAGCTCCCCTAGCTTAAAAATAAAACAAAGCAAAAAGCCTTCCTGCTCATTGCATTTCCTTCCTAGGTCCATCTGACCCTCCTTTGTTTTTATTCTTCCTTGATGAAATACTGAAGCTCTATGAACCACTAGCTATCATTACATTAGTATGTCCAGATGCAAGAAAATTTTAGTGAAGACATTGTTTCTGCCAATGAAACACTGTCAACTTAGGCAAGACTGGGCTGATGCATTTTCCTCCTCAGTGAATTATAGGCTCAATCTTCATTTTGAGGAAATAGACCATTGTTAAACGAAGACAAGGTGATTACTCTTTCCCTTATGCTATCCTGTATTCATTCAGACTTGCATTGCTTCTAAGCAATATCATACTAAAATGAGATCTTCCAGAAACAAGCAAGAGTCTAATTTTTAAAGTCCTTTATTCTGGTGAATGATTATATGTTTAAGGTGTTTTATTACTTCTTCAGAACATACTTAGAAAAAGGCCTGATAACTGATAGGTTAAGAAATTTCCAATTTAAAAACTCCATTTTTCAAACCTGCCCAATTTCTCACAGACTCTTATAATGTGAACAAGATAATCTTTAGCTATAATTCACCTGAGTAGGATGCACAGTACCAAGGAATTCAATCTGTAGACATGCAGGTCTCAATTCCGGATATGGGAAAAAATAAGGTGCTTGGAATTTTTTCTTTTACCCATAGTACAGTTTTACACTTGTATTAATCTTTATAATCCCAGCTCCACATTAAATGACACCAATCCACAGAGGCCTTCCCTAATCCTCATCTCTTGACTCTTCCCCACCTCATTCCTTTCTGTTACATAATCCTAGTTCTTTCCTGCATAGCATTTGTCACAGCATATAAATGTTGGAACTTGTTTATTGAATGTCTTAACCTATTAAACTCCTGAGAGCCAGAGACTTGTCAGCTTTTTAATTTATGTATCTCCAGGGCCACTTCTGTGAGGATTAAACGGGTTTCTATTTGAACGTTATTAGGTTGAATGAATTAAAAAAAAAACCTCTAAAATTCCCTACTACCTGTTCAGTTTCTTTGATCCTGCTCACTATATTGCAACTTTATTTCAAATTTCTCTTTATTTGAGGTACAGCCAACATGCTTTTCTTCTTTCAAGAGTTATTTGGAATTCCTCCTTCCCTGATTGTCAGTTAATTCATGCTTTTTTAGAAATCTAGGTCATATAAAGACAATTAAAAATACTACCAATCTTCTCAGTTTGCCCAAGATTTCAGGGGATTATCATATCTTGGGTCATAAGACTTTGAAGTCTAAGACCATAGAAGTCCAGGAAAAGCCAGGATGAATGCTTTCTCTAAACTTCACTTCTCATGCAATAGTTGCCATTAATAATCTACTCTATTTTCATCTAAATTCTTATGCATATTACACACTAGTGATATTTTATTGCACAATTTTGCATTCAGTTCTGTCCAATTAATCTTATATCATAAGCATTTTCCTGTAGGATTAAAAATGTTTTTTGACACCATTTTTAAAAACTCCTTTATATTCTACATATACTTCAGAAGCAATGTAGTGTAAGACTGACAACCACAGATTGCCTGGTTCAAATTGGGCATTTTATTTTCTCTCTATCTTAGTTTCCTCATCTCCAATATAAGAATCAGGAAGTATGTTTATATAAAGAAGTCATTGTGAGGGTTAAATAGGCTCATATTTGAATGTCATTAGTACTAGTTACCCCTGTCTTTTTGGTAGAGGATCATGTAGTATGATACATTGTTCATAACCTAACTAGGTCCTTGACAAAGCCTTCTTCCTCACTCCTTTCTCTCTCAGAGGGGTTATTCCCAAATGAACATTTGTATTTGTGACTCTGCCTCCACATCTCCTTCCCAGAGGACCCAACCAGTACAAAAGCTTTCACAACTTGTTATGAGCAGGAAAAGACATTTCATTTTAATTACATTTCTTGGATTACAGATCAAGTTGAACATGTATTTCTTAACTTTATTAGACTCTGAAATGTCTGCTCTGTAAGCTCACTATTGATGTACTTTGTCCATTTTTTTCTACTGAGTCTTTGTCTGTTTGTATAAACTCTTATATCAAAAAAATGAGCTTCTTGAGTCATGACTGGTATTTGATGTACAGAAGATTTTACACTGTTATATAATCAAATGAAGACAAATTAACTTTGTTTGATAAACTGTGTTGGCTCTAATGGCCAAGAGAGCCTATTCTCTTCCAGAGATCAGTCACTTCTATCCTCTCCTGATTTGTTAAGAGTTTATATGTTCTGCATCCAGAATAAATTTCATACACGGTTTGAGATGAAAATTTAAATCAATTTTTATTCTATTTTGCCACACACCTCCAGACCATTTAGTGGATAAACTTACCCTCTGATTGATTTGTCAATCTTCCAACATCATTTATTAAAATTTTGTATATGATGGGTTCTTT
>RJWM01031991.1:0-21893 GCA_004363535.1 Dasyprocta punctata | reverse complement strand
CTTCGAGATATGAAAGACTATCTTTAGTCTCTTTCAGGTGGTTCTGCCAACTTTTATTGAAGTCTTTGAGTTCCTGGTATTCTCTCTGAATCTGATTGATGCATTCTAAGTTTTTATTTTTCTCATTCTCAATCTCCTTTGATTTTCCGTCCTCCACCTTTCCGGCTATGTCTCCTTTAGAGGCGCTAAGGGATTGCCCAATTATTAATTTCATTTCAATTCTCAGTTGGGCTAACAGTGCCGCTTTAATTTCTTTCATAGCTTCATGGAGTTGTCTCCCCACTTCAGTTGTCATCTCCTCTGAGAGTTTAATTTTTGAACTCCCAACCTTGTCTGCCTTTACGTCAATCGGGTTTGTGCTGCTTGTATTGGAGTCCGGAGAGCGCCCTCTACCTTTCCTTCTTGGCATTTTCCTGGGCTCTGCTGTGTTTCCCCAGGCCACCTCGGCTCCGCGGATGTCTGGTGAAGTGCGCGTGGATAGGGCCGTCTGCCTAATTTCCTCTATCACCCCCAGGGCACCCGTGCAGATTCCGCCAGGACCCTCCAGGGCCCGGTGTGGGCAAGGAACCGTGCCTAATTAGGTGCAGTTCCAGTCTCAAGATGGAAGCCTGTTCCTCGCTCTCCCTGGGGAGTGGGAGGTGGGGGGCTGGGGCCCGCCGAGTTTACTCACTCACCAGCTTGCGACCACCTCTTTCCACGATCGATAGCCGCCTCCACCTTAGCCACAGAAGTTCAATCGCGCATCTCAAGCACTTTAATCGCACCTTCCCAGTGTGAGTCCACGTTGATTGGATTGAGCTCCAGTCAGAGGTGCCGCCACCTTTGTTTGTTTACTTCTTTTTTTTTACTCTTTCAGTGGGCTACAGTTCTCATCCTAGAGCCCTCTTAGGTCCTGAGGATCCATCTCCCTCCCCTTTCCTTCTTTCTGTTATTGTATTATTTTGTATTCCAGCATTTGGGAGGTATATTCCAGGGAGCCTCCCTACGACAGAGTCATCAGGTCGGCCATTTTGCAGGAAGTTGAATACCACATTTTCTTTATCTATTCATCTGATTTTGGGCATATAGGCTGCTTCCAAGATTTAGAGTTGTGGTGCTTTAAATGCTAATTCCTATTTCTTAAGTGTGTACATGTGAACTTAAAATTTTTGCATGATCTTAAGAATAAGGTACAATAGAAAAATTTGGGTGTCTTTTGGGAAGGTGCTGTAATAAGTTTTTTTTTTTTTATTTTAAGCATATCTCATTCTCTATTTCATTTCTTCTTATAGGTCAGCCACCTAGAGTATATCTGTAAAAACAAGTCAGACACAATGAGAGAACTTCAGCAGACCCAGGAAGATACCTTTAACAAAGTGGCAGAACAGATCAAAGCCCAAGAGAGCTGCTGGCACAAACAAAAGAAGGAACTGGAGCTGCAGTATTCTGAACTTTTGCTGGAGGTGCAGAAGAGGGCACAGGTATGCTGTCTGTACGGAGCTATAAAAATGGATTACTCAGTGTAATTAAAAAGTTTAAAAATCGGTTTAAAACTTCCTGAGAGCCTCTTAGAACTTGTTTAGACATATATAGACATACAGAGATTGTGTGTGTGTGTGTGTGTGTGTGTGTGTCTGTGTGTGTGTGTGTATCTGTGTCTGTATGAAAGATTATCTTCTACTTTGGAAGATGAGCTTTTGGTTAAAACATCCCAGAATGCATTGATCAATTAAAATTTAAAATTGTGTCTCATTTATTTTTAGAATAAAAGGTTAAGTGATCTGGTAAAGTATTGTCAGTGTTAGCGTAAGTATCCTGTTTTTTTTTTTTTTAATTTTAAAAACAAAACAAAACAAAAGGATAAAAACAATACAGAATTTCAAACCAAAATTATATGAAATAAACACTAGTTAATACATTGCATATTGTTATCTTCGAAGTAGTTGTTCAGATTCCAAGATTTAGGCATGAAAAAAATGATCAGTCAAACAAAACATAAATCATTCTTTTTAATGAACTGAGATTAGTAGTATAGTTATCTATCTTGTGTGCGTATATATATATATATATACATATACACACACACACATGCACACAGACATATATATGTATAATCTTTTGTTTTCTTTCTTTTCTCCTTTCCCCTATCCCAGTTGTCCTTTCCTTTTGAGCACTTTCTTTCCCTTTCATTTTCATAATATCTATTGTACATTTTGGATCTTATTTACTCCTTCAGTTTTTTTTTAAACTAGGGAGGCAGTATGATATTTACACATGCTAGTCTGATTTATTTCACTTATGAGTATGGTCTCAAGTTGCATCCATTTACATATAAAAGCCTCAGGTTTATCCTTCTTTATAGCTGAATAGTACTCCATTGCATAAAAATACCACATCTTTTTTTATTCATTCTATGGTTGATGGCATTTGCGTTGTTTCCAAAATTTAGCTATTACAAATTGTGCTGCTATAAACATGAGTGGACATATATTGCTGTGGCATAATGTTTTCAGTTCTAGGAAAATACGCAGAAGGGGAATAGCTGGATTGAATGGGACCTCCAATCGTGGTGTTTTGAGGAATCTCCACACTGATTTCCACTGTGGTTGTACCAGTCTACACTCTAACCAACAGTGGAGAAGACTGCCTTTTTCCCCCACAGCCCCACCAACATTTGTTACTGGTTGATTTCTTGATGACAGCCATTCTTTCTGGGGTGAGATGAAATCTCAGTGTTGTTTTAATTTGCATTTCTTGACTGACCAGTGATGTTGAACACTTCTTCATGTATTTATTTGCCATTTGTATTTCTTCATCTGAAAAGTTTGTGTTCATCTCAAATGCCCATTTTTGAATTGGATCTTTAAAGTTGAGGGTCCTGATGTTTTTCAGTTCTTCATATGTTCTAGATATAAGTCCTTTGTCTGAGGGACAGTTGACTAAATTTTTTTACCTTCCATGGGTTTTCTTTTCACTCTTTTGGTGATTTTTTTTTGATGTGCAGAAGCTTTTTAATAAGATGAGATCTAAGTTGTTGAAAAGTTGTTGATTCTTACTTATTTTAGGTACCGGGAATCAAAACTCACAACCTTGTGCTTGCCAGGCAGGTGCTTATGTTGCTGAGCTATATCCCCAGCCCTCAAGTTGTTGATTCTTTGAAGTACTTCCTGTGCAGTCTGTGTTTTGCTCATGAACTCTTTGCCTATCCCTACGTCGTCAGGATTTCTACGTACCTTGTCTTCTAGTGGATTTAGTGTTTCTGTTTTAATATTTAGACCTTTGATCCATTTTGACTTGACTTTAGTGCACGGTGATATATTTGGGTCTAGTTTTAGTCTTTGGCATGTAGAAAGCCAGTTTTGCTAGCACCATTTATTGAAGAGGCTATCTTTTTTCCAGTGAACATGTTTGGCCCCTTTGTCAAACATAAGGTGGCTGAGTGTCTTTGTAGTTATGTCGGCATCTTCTGATCTGTTCCACTGATCCTCAAGTCTGTTTTTTTTGTTTTTTTGTTTTTTTTTTGCCAGTACCATGCTGGTTTTGTCACAGTAGCTTTGCATTTATTCATTTGTGAGGTTCCCATGATAGTCTCATTTTAATCCATTTAGCATTAAAATTTTTATACCTACTAATTTTATATGAAAGGTAGAGTAATGGTTGTAGACCCTGTTGCAAAATGATTGACTGTGGAATGTATTATATCTTCTTTGTTGTATTTTATTGAGAATAGAAATTATGAGTAGTTAATGTAACCATTTTTTCATATGAATTATTGTCAGCATTACTTATATTGTTAACGATCATATCTGCTTATAAGGAATAACTACTAATTGTATATACTTTTTTGGGAGTGACCTTATTAATAGATCACTTTTGTTCTCAAGATAGGATACGTAAAGACCAGAAGGTTTTTTATTCTTATCATCATTCATCATTACTGAAACTCTTCATTTGGTCCATTCATACTTACGTTGGCAAGTCTCATTTAAAGAAAGCTTCCCTATAAAATATGTATTTATGCATGTATGTATGTAAGAAGTTACTTATAATCTGCCAATAACTAGTTTCAGAATGCTTAAAATCAGACCTCTTTGTATTCCTAAATTGAAGGACCCTATATAAATTTATGCCTTTCTATATGAATTTGAAAGAATCAGTTAATACATTTTCTAAAAATAGCCACTTTACATTGTGTGCAGGCTATTGTATAATGTGTTCTTCATTTTCTACCCCTGAGGTAAAGGATTCAAACAGTTTATTCCTTTAGAGGTAACATTGATACGTTGAAGTGCACATATCTTAACTATGTGCTTCGATCAATGTAAATTATCATGAATCATTACCCTATTTAAAGACTTCAAACAGTTGCCCCCTGAAGTTCTCTAATGCCTTCTGATGGTTACTTTTTCTGCATAAGCAAACATTATTTTTAATTTGTTTTATTTTTGAGATAGGGCCTCACTTTGTAGTTCAGGTTGGCCTTGAACTGAGTGGGTAGACCAGGGTTGTCTGAAACTTATGGTGACCTTCCTGCATCAAACTTCCAAATGCTGGGAATATAGGTGTGCACCAACACACCCATCCTAAGCAACCATTGTTCTGATAACTATTATCATAGACTGCTTTCACCAGTTTGTAATTTTCATGGAAGTGAAATAATTCAGTCGTCTTTGGTAGTTGTCTTATTCCAGCCAGTATTAATGTTTCAAACAGAATTTTATTCATGATTTTATGTGTATGAGTAGTTGCATTCTTCTTTATGGTTGTGTAGTATTCCATTTTATACCTATAGCATAATTTGATTGTGGGTAGATGGATATTTGGGTTGTTTGGTTTTGGCTATTATAAAATGAACTCACTACAAATAATTGTTGTACAAGTCTTTGGTCAACATATATTCTCATTTCTCTTGGTTAACCAGTAAGAGTGCGTTTGTCATGTCATGCATGGGATAGATGTAAAAGAAATCATAAGACATTTTTTCCAAAATGCTTGTATCATTTTATATTTCTTTTCACAACATATCAGAGTTTTCATTGTTCTTCTTCTACATTGCAAGATTTGGTTATACCAGTCTTTTTAAATTTTAGGCATTGTAATGGTTTTAAAAAGTATTTGATTATGTTTTCCCTGTTCTCTTGCTTTTTTACTGTTGCTTTTTGGTAAGATCTCACTTTGTAGTCTAGATGGCCTTGAATTTGTTTTGTAACCCAGGGTGGCCTTAAACTCACCATCCTCCTGCCTCAGCCTCCTGCGTGTTGGGATTACAGGTATGTGCCACCATGCCTGGCTTGACTATAGTTGGAAGTTACATTTTTTTGTGATTAATGATAGTTTAGCACTTTATGCATGTTTATTTGCTATTTACATGTCTTTATTTGTAATGTATCTCATGTTTGTATTTTAAAATTTGAGATGTTTTTGGTTCTACTATGGATTCATAAGAATTTTTTTTTTTTTTTTTTTTTTTTTTTTTTTTTTGCGGCACTGGGGATCGAACTCAGAGCCTCACGCCTGCCTACCTCAGCCTCCTGAGTGCTGGGATTAAAGGTGTGCGCCACCACGCCCGGCTTTTCGTAAGAAGTTTTTATATAACATACATATTCTTTTTCATATACAGATGATCCCCAATTTGTCATGGTTTGACTTCAAATTTTTCGGTTTTATCATGATGAAAAAACAATATGCTCTCAGTAGGAACTGTGGTTTAAACTCTGGATTTTGATCTTTTCTGAGTTGGGAGGCATACGCACGATGATACACTGTCAAGATGCTGGGCAACAGTGGTAATGCAGTGTAGCTTCCAGTTAGCAATGTGGTCAGGAGGGTGAATAATCAATTCTCTAACAGTATACTGTGTGCTACGCTACAATGCTCAATAGATTCAGTGTATTAGGAATTTTTAACTTCTGATATTTTCAATTTATGATGAGTTTATTGACATATAACCCTATCATAGGTCAGGAAGCATCTGTATATATATCACAGGTATTTTCTGTCTCTCATTTGTTTTTTCATTTTATTTTCATTTTTATTTTTGGTATCGGGAATCAAAACTCATGACTTTGTGCTTGCCAAGTAGGTGTTGTGTCGCTGAGCTATATATCTGGCTTGTTTTTTCATTTTAATGTTTCTCTTGATGATCATAAGTTTTAAAATTTTGATGAAGTAGAACTTATAAATTTTATCTATTTTTTAAGGTACCAAGTAATCTTCCATATCCAAGATTATTAAGATAATGATAATACCCTATCTACAAATTTTAAAGTTTTTATGCCTCAGTCTGTGGTCAGTTGCAGTTACAGCTGCAGCTGAAGTGTGTGATACTAGGTGAAGGTTGAGGTTCATCCCCCACTCCTTACACTTACTGTTCCCACATCATTTCTTCAACACTTTCCTTTCCATACCTACTAGCTTTAGTACATTGGTGGAAAAAATTGACCACATATGAGCAGTACAGATTTGTTGTTCATCTGTATCTTTATGCCCTTTCCAAAATGTCATGTAATTGCAACGATACAGTTTGCATGTGTTTGAGTCAGGGTTTTTTCACTTAGAAAAATATACTTAAGATTTATTCATTTTTTGCATATCTCAATTAATTCCTTTTTATTCTTAGCTAATATTCCATTGTTTGACTGTGTGTTTATTTATCCAGATAGTTGCTGCTGAGGCTTTGGCTTTTTATTGTTTTGACAATTATGATTAAAGATGCATTAGGCATTCATGTAGTGGTTTTATGTGATGGTCAATTTTCATTTCTCTAGAGTAAGTATTTAGGTCTGATTTCTAGGTTTTGTGGTAAGTGACTATTTATTTGAGAAACTGACTATTTGTTTCCAAAGTGATTACATCATCTTGCATTCTTCCTAGCAATGTAGGAGAGCTCTATTTGCTTGGTATCTGGACCAGCATGCTTCATCATTTTTTGATTTTAATTTCAGTCATTCTAGTAGGTGTGTAGTGGTACATCATTGTAGTTTTAATTTAAAGTTTCCCTAATGAGTAGGAAAGTTGTAAATAAAAGAGTAGCTTTTATTTAAATGCTTATTTCTCATGTGTATGTCTTCTTCAGTGACTTATTTTTCAGATCTTTTGCTTGATTTTTAATTGGATTGTTTTCTGATTGTTGAATTTGAAGGGTTGCTTACATTTGTCATTCATCAAATATTATTTGTAAATATTTTCTCCCATCTTCTTAGCAGCACTTTTGCTGAGCAAACATTTCAGTTTTCTTAAAGTCCAGTTTTTTCCTTTCATAGATTGTTTTTGGTGTTGCATGTAAAGACTCTCGGCCTAAATGCATGTTCATTAAGACTTTTTTCCTATTTTTTCTTCTGTTTTATAGTTTTGCGTTTTGTATTTAGGTCTATGATAAATTTTGAGTTAATTTTTAAAAAAAGATGTGAGGTATAGGTTGAATTTTTTTGTTTTGTTTTTGACTTTTGGTGTTTGAATGTCTAGTTGTTCCAGTATCATTTGTGGAAAAGATTATCCTTTCTATATTGAATTGCTTTTGCACCTTTGTAAAAAATCAAGTGACTGTATTTGTAAGTCAATTTCTGGATTTTTTTTGGTCTGTTCCATTTATGTGTCTTTTTTTTCCCCCCAGAAATCGAACTCATGACTTCACATTTGCTAGGTGGGCACTATGCTGCTGAACTATATCCCTGGCCCTATTCCTTTTTTCATTCTGCACTAATTTAATTACTTGTAGCCTTTTGTAAGTCTTTAAAGGTAGTGTGACTCTTCCAACTTTCTCCTCTATTAGTGTCTTGATCTTACTTTATTCAAAATGTGCAGGAAGGTACAGCAGTTAACTTCTTGAAGTAAGGGAATTGGTGATCACAAATACTAACGTTTTAGGAGAAGCTCTTACTGAACACTTTTCTCTGAAGAATTTGTTATATTCTGGGCCAGTGATAGTGAACCTTTTGGAGACCAAGTCCAAACTGCAACCCAAAACCTATTTATTTATCACAAATTGCCAGCACCTCAGTTAAACCCAAACACTGGAGTTTTAGTTTAGAAAAAACAACTGTTATCTGATGCTCAGCTGTTGGGGGCAACTTGGCTCATGTGCCAACAGAAAGGGCTCCATATGCTCACCTGGGCATATGTGCCATAGGTTCGCCACCACTGCCTGGGCTTTAATCCATGTGTCCTAAAAGTATGTTAATTTTATGTATTGACATATTCTTTATTATACATATTTGGGTTTTCATTAAATATGGAATACACACTAGGATTTTATTTGGGTTTTATATTTAGTTTAATACTATTATAATACATATTGTAGACCTATAAATTTTTGATGAAAATTTTATTATATTTGTTAATTTAAATGTATTATAATTTTTTTAATTCTATAGATCTGCTTCCCCTGAGGGCTGTAATACAAATAAAAATGTTTTTATTTTATATTAATGCAATTTCAAAAAATAAAGTTTGTAAGGACACAAGGGAGTAAAAACCCATAGATGTTGCATTAGATTATGGGTTGTAGAGGAGTTCTGGTATCAGAATGAACACAACCATCTACTGGAAAAAAATGATCTGTAGACTCCTGTGTTTAATGTTTGGTTATTATAAAGATATGGTTAAAGACAGGAAATTAAAAATATTTAAATTTGAATTGCTTTTCTATGGAAAAAATGTGTTAGGCTATGTATAGTAATTTAGAATGTATAAGTTTTAAAACAGTATAAATGCTAGTAGATAAATGAAACTTGTAGAGCCGGCAGCCTGGTTTTTTTAATATCATAGCATGTTTTTTAACTTTAGGTAAAGTTTACTGGCCACATGGTAAGGTAATTCTTGTATTTAATTACGGTTGAGCTATCATGTGAATGTCTTAAGTATCTGTGTTTATTGAAGCATCTAGGCTGAGTTTTACATACCATTCCATTTACTAACTTTGTTTTTGTAATCTTAGTATATATACTCTTGTTATTTTTCTCTCTGAAAAAGATTATATAACTGGAACAAGAACTTTCTTCCTAGAAGTAAGGGTTTTTCACTGTCAGTTAAATAAGGTAACGCTAGATGTAACATTTTTGGTAACCATTAGCTTTGACATTTTTGTAAATGCAAGTCAGTTTAAAATGGTGATAAAAATGAAAGGAACACAAGGTTATCATCCTATATTCTATTTTACTCATCTTCTATCTTGTTATTGAAAGCACCTAAGAAATCTTAAGTTTAGTCACAAAAGAGTTATGTGTTGAACCTTTGTGGTTTTTTTTTCTTTTTTTTGGTAACTGAATTCTAAGAGAGTATCCAGAGATAAAAGCGGAGTTTTTGATAATTGTTGGAGGTTGTAGTTCCTCAAATATCCTAGCCCAAAATAATTCATGGAGAGATGGTTACAGCAATATGTATACCCAGTTTGACGGAGTATGAGTTGGTGTCAGTAGGTACCTCTAGTGGTATTTGAAAAGAGCCTTCTATTTTCCACATAATTGCTTTATAAGTTGTTTTTGTTAATAATGCTTTCAGTTGAATTTGCATGATGCTTGATAGATTTTTCCATGCTTTGCGTACCTTTGCATGTGTCCTCTTACTTGAACCCACCACAGTCAGAGGTCCTTTAAACATGATTTCTGTTTCACAAATGAGGAAACTAAGGTTCAGACAGGTGATAAAACTTATGTGTGCAAGAAAGTTCTAGGGACAGGAGTAGAATGGAGATAAACACTGCAAAATGTTCAGCACAATGATTGGCATTTAGGAATTACAAGGACAGTGTTGTGGACTATTTAAATACATTATTGACATCCTTCATGTCCAGTCCTTTTTGCCTCATACTGTAACACTGTTTCTTTTAAAAATGTCTGCTATTTTTGTGTATAGAGTAATACCTGAAAATAGATGTAATGGCATCCAAGGTGTTTATTTTGTTCATTTTTTAAAAATGATTCTTGGTTAATTAATAATTAAACATGATAATGTGTGGAAAAACTTAAGTAGTTCCACATTGTTAGCCATCCACACAAATGGTAGTTTTTCTAATTTGTGTCATTAGTTTCTTTCCCAAGAAATTGAAGTTTTATTTTTTATTTTTATTTATTTATTTTTTTTATTTAAGAGAAAATGGACACAGAAAAGAGAAACAAAAAGCAAAAGAGACAAACAAACAACAACAACAAATCCGATACGATAACATTATAGGTTTACAAAATGAGATGGTTGAAATTTGACGGTAGTTGTAATATTGCATATCGTTACCTTCAAAGGGGTTGTTCAGATTAACAGATATAGACATGTAAAATTGATCTAATCATATGAGTATTAACTGTTCTTTTTCAATAGCTAATGCATTTAGTAATATAGTCATTTTAACTATCTTATGTACACCTATTTATAAATTTATGTCTTTTTCCTTTTTCCTTCCTTCTTTCCTCCTTTCCCCTTAGAATACCTCTTGTTGTCTTTAAAATAACTGCCCATATCATCAGGCCTAATATAATCAAACAAAATAGTTCAGAATAAAGCCAATAAAAAATAAAACAATGGTCACAGAAAAGAGAAACAAAAAGCTAAGGGGACCAACAAACAACAACAACAAATCTGATACTGTAACATTATGGGTTTACAAAATGAGATGATTGGGGTTTGATAGTGGTTGTAACATTGTATATCGTTACCTTCAAAGGGGTTGCTCAGATTGATAGATATTGACATGTAAAATTGATCTAATCATATGAGTATCAACTGTTCTCTCTCAATAGTTAATGCATTTAGTAGTATAGTCATTTTGACCATCTTATGTATACCCACATATAAATCTATGACTTTTTCCTTTTCCCTTCCTTCTTTCCTCCTTTCCCCTTGTAATACCTCTTGTTATCTTCAAAATAACTGACCATACCATTGGGCCTAATATAATCAAACAAAATAGTACAGAATAAAACCAATAAGAGATAAATCAATGGAAGCAATGCATAGTAATACAACGTGGATTTCTATAATGCCTCATATTATCTTCTAAGCAGTTACCTATATTATCTGTTATAATACAATCAAACAAACCAAAATAGGTTAAAATCACTCAAAACAGAACAATGAAAGCAATACAGGGTGTCTAAACAAGATGATCAAATATCAATAAAGGCTATCCTAATATATTTTGTTATCTTTGGAATATGTCATCATATATAATAAAATTAGGCAGGTCAAGATAGAATAAGATCAAACTAAACAGCTTATTGAAGACATTAGTGGATTCAAATCCTGTTGACAGATTATTCAATTGTCTGCCCTGCTCGGTGATATCCCTCTGTCGCTGTTTCTGGAGCTGTGGACTTTTTTATCTCTCTCTAAAATGTCCTTCAGTATTCTTTGTAGGGTTGGCTTGGTTGTCATAAATTCCTTTAGTTCTTTCTCGTGGAAGTATCTGGTTTCTCCATTGATTTTGAAAGATAGTTTTGCAGGGTACATCAATCTGGGTTGGAAATTGTTTTCTTTCAGGGCTTGAAATACTTCACTCCAAGCTCTTCTGGACCTGCTGGTTTGTGTTAAGAAGTCTGTCATGATTCTGATGGGTTTTCCTTTATAGGTGATCTGTTTTTTTTCTCTAATAGGTTTTAATATTCTGTTTTTGTGTTGAATTTCTGGGATCTTGATTATTATATGTCTGGGTGAAGGTATATTTTCGTTATGGTTAGCTGGAGTTCTATATGCTTCACTTATCTGAAAGTCACTTCCTGTTCCAGTGCTTGGAAAGTTTTCTGAAATTATTTCTGTAAATAGGCTTTTAATTTGATTTGTATTGACCTCTGCTTTTTCACTCACACCTTTTATTCTTAGGTTATGTTTCTTTGGGTTGTCTTGCAGCCGTTGTATTGTAAGTTTTGTTGTTATTTTTAAGAGGTCTTTCCTTTCATGATCACAAGCTGCAAACATGTCTGCAAGGTTTGAAAGTCTATCTTTAGTTTCCTTCAGGTGGTTTTGCCAACTTTCATTGGATTTTTTGAATTCCTGGTATTGTCTTTGAATCTGTTTCATGTATTCTAAATCTTTTCTGTATTGTTCATTCCAGATTTCCCTCGTTTTCCTATGCTCCATTTTTTCATCTGTGTCTCCTTTAGGGTTGCCTAGCAGTTCTTTTATTATGTTTTTCATTTCTTCTTTTAGTTGAGTTAGTATTTCTGTTCTAATTTCTTTTATAGCCTCTTGAAGTTATTTCTTTACTTCAGTTGCCATCACTTCAGTGTGAGACTCCCGATCTCCTCTGCGTTTGCATCTCCTGGGCTTGCACTGCTTGAACTGGAGGCCAGAGACTGCCCACTGCGTCTTTGTCTTGGCATATTCCTGGGTTCCCCTGGGCAAACTGGTACTGGGGACCCAGGTACACCCTGCATTGACCGCAACCTCTCCCAAGAAAGACTGGTTCTTCCAGCTGGTGCCAACTATGGATATCTGATGGTTGCCAGTGGTGGCGCTGTTACAGCATTATCCACTGCCTTTCCCCAGCCTGCCTTGGCTCCATGATGGCTGGTGGGGTGTGCACAGGGGCTGGCCACCACCTGTGATCCTGGGCTGGTGGGCCAATCACCTGCGGATTCTCCACAACATCCCTGGAGTGCACGTGGAGCCGCTGTGTCCAGACCAAGACTGTCACCTGCAGGGACCCTCCGAGGTAGCCCCCAGTATGCTTGCAGGGACAGGGCTCAGCCTGAGCAAACTCCATGGGTCTGTGCCCAGCTAGGAGTCCCCAGCCCAACTCCAAGATGTCTCCCTGCCAATCTCCCCCGTTGCGTGGGAGAGTGAGGACCTCCTCACTCACAGTTCTCCTGGTCTGCTCCCCCATCCACTGCCACTCTCCTCTGACGCTGTCTCTGGGCAGAGGAATCCAGGGTCACCACCACCGTGGCTGCAGCTCTCTGACTGTGCGTCTTCAGGTTCTAGCAACTCCTTTCACAGAGGCTGTGGGCAGAGGTGCTGCCAGCCACCACCCTCCTTGTCTAAGTGCCTCTTCTGTGGGCTTCAATTCTTACTTTAGATTCTTCCTGGGTCCAGAGGACCCGCCTCCCTCCTTTTTGTCTTCCCCATGTTGCTATATTCCGGCATCTGGACAGTATCTTTCAGGGAGGCCGCTTACCCTGCTGTTTACCATTCTGCCATCTTGTCCCGCCAGTGAAATTGAAGTTTTAATATAGGACACTATATTTTAACTGCTACTGTAGGTAAGAAGACTGTCAAGACAACTTGTATGTAATTATTTAATGTTAATAAAAATACTTTATATATTATATACTATGTGTATAGGACAGTTCATTCTTGGGGGCTAACCAAGAGGTGTAGTACGTAGTTTTTTCCTCAACAAGAATAAAATTTAGTTGGAGAGGCACATGAACAGGTAAATAGTACAACATGTATGAAAAGGTTGTACATAATGAATTGCCAAAAGAATGTTATAACATTAGAAAGAAAGAGGTGGTCAAAGTTTGCAAAGACTTCAATAGAGCAGACTGAAACTCTTTCTAAGATCTGAAAGCCTAGAGCAAAGAGAGACATGAAACAGGTCAGAATTCAGGGGTAGTACTGCTAACTTTCTGAGTAGTCTGAGGTAATATCCTTTTACATTCAACAAATCAAGCATCTTTCCTTGGATTAATAATTTATTTAATCTAATGTTTTTTTTTATTTAAAAGAAAATAGATACAGAAGATAGAAACAAAAATCAAAAGAGACAAACAACAACAACAGATCTGATATGATAACATTGTAGGTTTACACACTGAGGTGGTTGAAGTTTGACAGTAGTTACAATATTGCATATCATTACCTTCATAGGGGTTGATCATATTGACAGACATAGACACGCAAGATTTATCAATTCAGATATATTAACTTTTCTTTTTCAATAGCTAATGTACTTAGTAATACAGTTTTTTAAACTGTCTTATTTATGCATATTTATAAATTTATATCTTTTTCCTTTTCCCTTCCTTCCTTTCCCCTTAGAATACCTCTTGTTATCATTGAAATAACTACCTATAATATCAGGTCTAATATAATCAAGCTAAATAGTTCAGAGTGAAACCAATAAAGGATAAAAGAATGGTCATACGTAAGAGAAACAAAAAACTAAAGGAATCAACTAACAACAACAACATATCCTATACTGTAAAATTATAGGTTTAGAAATTTAGATGGTTGGAATTTTACAATGGTTGCAACATTGTAAATCGTTACCATTAAGGGGGCTGTTCAGATTGACAGGTAAAGACATGTAGGATTGATCTGCTCTTATGAATATCAACTGTTCTCTCTCACCAGTTAATGCATTTAGTAGTATAGACTTTTAAACTATCTTATGAATACCATTGTATAAAACTATGTCTTTTTTCCATACCTTCCTTCCTCGGTTCCCCTTGTAATACCTCTTATTGTCTTCAAACTAAATGCCCTTACCAATTGGCCAAATATAGTCGAACGAAATAGTATTGAATAAAACCAATAACAAATAAGGTAATGGAGGCAATACATAGTAATGCAACGTTGATTTCTATAATGCCTCATGTTAGCTTCAAGGCAGTTGCCTATATCATCTGTTTTAACACAATCATACTAAGATAGGTTAAAATCCCTCAGAAGAGAACAGTGAAAGTAATACCTGGTTTTGAAGCAGGGTGATCATATATCACTGAAGGCTACCCTTATAAATTTTGTTATCTTTACGATAGCTGTCTTTGTCATCATTTATGATGAAGATAGGCTGGTCGAGGTAGAATAGGATTAAACTAAACAGCTCATTGAAAACAATACTGGACTTTAATCCCATTAATGGATTATTTATTTGTCTGCCCTGCTCGGTGGTATCTCTCTGTTGCTTTTTCTGGAGCAGTGGACTTCTTTTTTTTTTTTTTTTTTTTTTGCGGAACCGGGGATTGAACTCACAACCTCGCGCCTGCCAGGGCAGGCACTTAAGGCACTGAGCCAAACTCTGGGCCCTGGTTTTTTTGAGGCAGGGTCGCACTATGTAGCTCAGGCCGGCCTTGCACTCGCGTTGTAGCCCAAGCCGGCCTCGAACTCACAACGCTCCGCCTACCTCAGCCTCCCGAGTGCTGGGATTAAAGGCGTGCGCCACCACGCCTGGCTTAGCAGTGGACTTCTTTATCTCTCTCTAGAATGTCCTTCAGTATTCTCTGTAGGGTTGACTCGGTTGTCATAAATTCCTTTAGTTGTTCTTTGTTGTGGAAGTATCTTGTTTCTCCGTTGATTTTATTTTATTTTATTTTATTTTATTTTATTTTATTTTATTTTTTGCAGCACCGGGGATTGAACTCACAACCTTGCGCCTGCCAGGGCAGGCGCTTAGGGCACTGAGCCAAACTCCCAGCCCTGATTTTTTTGAGGCAGGGTCGCACTATGTAGCTCAGGCCGGCCTTATGCTCGTGCTGTAGCCCAAGCCGGCCTCAAACTCACAACGCTCCGCCTACCTCAGCCTCCCGAGTGCTGGGATTAAAGGCGTGCGCCACCACGCCTGGCTTCTCCGTTGATTTTAAAAGATAATTTTGTAGGGTACATCAATCTGGGTTGGAAGTTATTTTCCTTCAGGGCTTGAAATATTTCACTCCAAGCTCTTCTTGACCTGATGATTTGTGTTGAGAAGTCTGTTGTGATTCTGATGGGCCTTCCTTTGTAGGTAATCTGTCTCTTTTCTCTAATAGTTTTTAATATTATGTTTTTGTGTTGGATTTCTGGAATCTTGATTATTATATGTCTGGGTGTAGGCCTGTTTTGGTCAAGTTTAGCTGGAGTTCTATATGCTTCAGTTATCTGAAAGTCTCTTCCTGTTCCCGTGCTTGGGAAGTTTTCTCAAATTATTTCTGTAAATAGGCTTTTAATTTGATTTGTATTGACCCCTGCTTTTTCACTCACACCTTTTATTCATAAGTTATGTTTCCTTGGGTTATCTTGCAGCCGTTGCACTGCCACTTCCAGATTTCTAATTATCTTGAGAAAGTCTCTCCTTTCTCTCTCCCAGGCTTCCATTCTTTCTTCCAGATACGAAAGTCTATCCTTAGTTTCCTTCAAGTGGTTCTGCCAACTTTTATTGGAGTCTTTGATATCCTGGTAATGTCTCTGAATCTGATTAATGCATTCTAAGTCTTTATTTGTTTCATTCTCAATTTCCTTTGATTTTTCATCCTCCACCTTTCCAGCTATGTTTCCTTTAGAGGCGCTTAACAATTCCCCTATTATGTATTTCATTTCAGTTCTCAGTTGGGCTAACAGTGCTGCTTTAATTTCTTTCATAGCTTCATGGAGTTGTCTCCCCACTTCAGTTGTCATCTCCTCTGAGAGTTTAATTTTTGGACTCCCGACCTTGTGTGCCTTTGCGTCATCTGGGTTTGTGCTGCTTGTATCGGAGTCCGGAGAGCGCCCTCTACCTTTCCATCTTGGCATTTTCCTGAGCTCTGCTGAGAGCCCGCGTTGGCCCACTGTGTTTCCCCAGCCCGCCTCTGCTCCGCGAATGTCTGCTGCAGTGCATGAGGATAGGGCCGCTTCCTGGGAACCCTTACCGGGCCGTCTGCCAAACTTCCCCTGTCACCCCCACAGTGCCTGCGCAGATTCCACCATGACCTTCCAGGAACTGTGCCTAATTAGGTGCAGTTCCGGTCTCAAGATGGATGCCTGTCCCTAGCTGTCCCTCGGGGGTGCGGGGTGGGGGGCTGGGTGCCGCCGGGTTCACTCACTTGCCAGCTTGTGACCACCTCGCTCCACAATCCTCCGCCACCTCCGCCGTCCCCGCTGCAGCCATAGCAGTTGACTGCTTATTGCCAGCACCCCAATGGCACCTTCTCAGTTCGGGTTACAGCGCTATTTGGATTCGGCTCCGGTCAGAGGTGCTGCTGGTCTCCGCCTTTGTTTATTTCATTTTTTTACTCTTTCTGTGGGCTACAATTCTCGTTTTAGATTCTTCTTGGGTCCAGAGGACCCATCTCCCTCTTTTTTCCTTCTCTCTGTTATTATATTATTTTATATTCTGGCATTTGGATGGTATATTCAGAGAGTCTCCCTATTGTGGTGTTATCTGGGTGGCCATCTTGCAGGAAGTTTCTAACAAAACTCAAACCTCCATTTCACTATCTGCAAAATTGTATCAATCTCATAGAGTTTGAGATATGTTATACTTTAAAATGAAATAAATCTTCCATACTAAGCTTATTTCACTTTTAGGTGTCTTTCAATGATCCATTTGAATTTGACTAATGGTTTTGAATATTGTTTTGAAATATTTAAAATATCATTAACAAATACATCCTTTTCACCATTTTCCCCAAAGAAGTTATTTTTGTTGAAAACACACTTCTTCCTGAGACATTGTAGTTCACTTTTATTTCCACTTTCTGTTGCTAGTCTGCCTCTTTTATCTTCTCTGGTTTTCTATAATTTTCTTTTCTTCTCTAAATAGAACAACTGGGCTTGATTTTGGAGTGACTGTGGAATTATTCTCTGGGATTTTCACTTTTCCCCCCACATCTTGCTAATCTCCCTGCATCTCTTCTGCTACTCCTGGCAGTCTTTTTTAATATTTGTGACTCATATCCATTTTCTAAATATAGTAATGTCCCCGGATTTTGTGACAGCTTATAGTTTTCCAGATAAAGTTAAATTTCTTAGCTTAGCATTTAAGCTCCCAATTATCTATATTGGCCAACTTCTCAAATTTACATCATTCTTTATTTTCTTCAGGTATATTGAATTATTTGTATTTCCTTAAACCATCCTGCTTCTAGCCCTTCCCAAATTTTTGTCATCCTGCTGTATCTAGCTACAACCTGAGTGTCACTTTTTTACTTTTCTTACAGGTTGTATCACATAGGAGGGTTGTTGTATTCTGCTTTCAAAAAGTCCACCTACCAACTATGTTTTGCTCCTTTTAAAACTCTGTTCCTTCCTTACAATACTTGCTTTACTGGTGGTATTTGTGTAGAACTATGGGGTAAACTTTCATTGATAGAATACTGCTGCCACAGGTTGACAATCAATAGAAATATGATTAGAGGTGTTACGGTTTGAATCTGAAATCTCTCCATGAAGCTAATAATGCAGTGCTGTTCAGAGGTGGGGCCTTTAGAAAGGTGATTGGATCTCGAGGGCTCTGTCTTCAGCGTGGATTAATCCAATGATGAACTCATAGTTTGATGGCATTATTGGAAGGTGATGGGAGGAAGCAGGTCATTGGGGGTGTGCTTGAAGCATATAGCTTGCCATGGAATGTGTGTCTTTTTTCTTTGCTGTGAAAAATCATATATAAAATACAGTTTTCTTTCTGCATTAGGGAAAATATCCAAGAAGCTGTATCTCTCAGAATGCTTTCTTGTGTACTTCCCTTAGTTTTTTGTCTGTTGTTTCAAAGGTCTGAATGCTTTCTCTTATTAACTACCTTTGAGAAACTTCATCTCCTAGGATTTTTTTAAAAACTGTGTTTGTCTACAAGTTTAAAATCCTTTGGTTACTGCCTGTTATCATAGCCCATGATAGCCTTTGACATCCAAATCTTGAAGAGTGGTTAAGGGTTTGTATGATTTGCTCCAAGTTGATTCTCCCTAGAGGTGTTCCTGCTAGCGTAAATTTTAGAAATGCCTTTTGTTTCTTCTAGATGTTCACTGGATAACTCTTGAATCACATACACTCACCATACAACTCTCCCAGAGATCCACAATTAAATTTTATTCATAACATAGTATGTTCTAAACCAGTGATGGTGAACCTTTTGGAAGACCAAGTACCCAAACTGCAAGCCGAAACCCATTTATTTATCATAAGGTACCAACACGACAATTAAACCTGAACACTGAAATTTTAGTTTAGAAAAAACAACTGTTATTCAGTGCTCATCTGCTGGGGCAACTTGGCTCATGTACCAACAGAGAGGGCTCTGTGTGCCTGCTCTGACATGTGTGAGATAGGTTCGCTACCACTCGTGTCAACTAGTAATATAAAAGAAAAATAGTTTCCTTAATGTATCTAAAGGATTATCTCATAATGAAGACAGCACTTTATTATGCAGAATATTTGACTACTTTTTTAAAGCTGAACTCCCTCAGTCTGCTTTTCAAAATAAAGAGTTTCATGGCTAAGTCAAGACAGCTAACTTACCAAATAAAATTCTAACTGGTCTTTTAATTTAATCTAATCATTACAAACAATGGTAATTTACTAAAGGGTAGTTATTTTCTGACTCTTTTTTGTTGTTGTTATTTCTATTACATACCATGTTTCTACTTAACCTATGTCATATCCCTTTGAAAGCTTGTCAACATAATTTTGGTGAGTTCTCTTTGGTATTCCTGTGACAATCTGGCATAGCCCTGTTAATATTGTACCAGAATAATTGATTTACTTGTCTGTTTTTGTAGCACATGGAATTTAGTGAGTAATCAATGAGGTTTATCAAATGACAAATGAATAAAGGAAGTTGAAATCTGTTATTTAGAATTTTTTCTTTACCTTAGCAATACCTATTTTTAAGTCAAATTTTACTCTATTATTTTTTATTAGTAGATATTTGTAGTACATATGTTCACATTCCTTGTGCGGAGTTGGTACATGTACATAATACATCTTTTTTAACTTCTTCATCTCTTGGTCCCTTTCTTATATGCAAAAGATTTTATTTCCTGACTCCTATTTTTTATTTTGCTCTTTATTTGTATTTTGGGTTTCTAATACAAGAGAAACCATGAGATATTTATGCTTATGTCTCTTTTTTTAACTTAACATTATGATCTTAAGGTTCATACATTTTCCTACAGATGATTTAAGTTTATCCTTCTGTATGGCAAAGTAGTACCCCATTGTGTCTGTTTTACATTTTGTTTATCTGTTCATCTGTTGATGGACACATAGGCCACATCCAAGATTTAGCTATTGTGAATTGTGCTACTATAAACATAGGTATGCATGCATCACTGTAATATAATGTCTGTAGCTCTTTTGGGAAAAAACTTGGAGAGAAATAGATTGGTGAATGCAATTTCTTGTTTTATGTTGAAGACTCTTCATAATTATTTGCATAATGCATAAACTAGTTTACATTCCCACCAACAACCTTAGAAGGGTGCTTTTTCCCCTGTAGAATCACCAGCACTTGTTACCTAGTTTCTTTTTTTATATTCTTTTTTTTTTTATTTAAGCGAAGAAAAAACAGAAAAAAAGACATATAAAACAAAAACAACATGCAAAAGAGACAAACGACTAGAGTAAATACACAACAGTAACATTGCGGGTTTACAAAACCAGATGATAGAAACTTGACAATGGTTGCAGTATTGCGTATCGTTATCTTTAAAATGGTTACTTACATTAACAGATAATAGACATGTAAAATTGATCTAATCATATGAGTATTAATTGTTCTTTCTCAATAATGAATACATTCAGCAGTGTGTTCATTTTAGTTATCTTACATATACATATATACAGATTTATATCTTTTCCTCTTCCCTTTTCTCTTTCTGCCGTTTCCCTTCCCAATTACTTTTGCTCTTTGAGCTGTTTTTTGCCCTTACTTAGTATTTATTATAGATTTTGGATCATATATACTTTTCTGTTTCTTACACTAGGGAGACAATATGGTATTTACACATGTGGGTTTGATTTATCTCACTTACGAGTATGGTCTCAAGTCATGACCATTTACTTACAAAAGTCTCAATGCAATCTTTCTTAATAACTGAGTAGTACTCCATTGTATAAAAATACCACATCTTTCTTATCCATTCTTTGATTGATGGGCACTTGGGTTGTTTCCAAAATCTGGCTCTTACAAATTGGGTTGCTTGAAACATGGGTGCACAGATATCACTGTGGTATGATGTTTTCGATTCTTCTGGGAAAATGCCCAGAAGTGGGATAGTTGGGTTGAATGGGATCTCTAATCCTAGCTTCTTGAGGAATCTCCACACTGACTTCCACAGTGGCTGCACCAGTCTACACTCCCACCAACATTGGAGAAGAGTTCCTTTTTCCCCACAGCCCCTCCAGCATTTGTTGTTGGTTGATTTTTTAATCTTGGCCATTCTTTCTGGAGTGAGATGGAATTTCAGCGTTGTTTTAATTTGCATTTCCCGAATGACCATTGATGTTGAACATTTTTTCATATATTTATTTGCCATTTGTATTTCTTTCTCTGAGAAGTGTGTATTCATCTCAGATGCCCATTTTTGGATTGGGTCCTTGAATTTTACGGGCCTGATTTCTTTTAATTCTTTATATGTTTTCGATAGAAGTCCTTTGTCTGATGGACAATTGGCTAAGTTATTTTCCCAGTTCGTGGGTTTTCTTTTCACTCTGTTGGAGATTTCCTTTGACATGCAAAAACTTTTTAGTAGGATGAGATCCCAGGTGTTGATTCTGGGAAGTGTTTCCCGTGCAATCTGATTTTTGTTCATGAATTCTCTGCCTACTCCTATGTCATTGAGATTTTTACCTACTCTGTCTTCTATTAAGTTTAGTGTCTCTGTTTTTATATTCAGATCTTTGATCCATTTTGACTTTATTTTAGTACATGGTGATAGGCATGGATCTAGTTTTAGTTTACAGCATATAGAAAGCCAGTTTTTCCAGCACCATTTGTTAAAGAGGCTGTCTTTCTTCCAGTGTACATGTTTGGCCCCTTTGTCAAAGATGAGGTAGCTGAGTGTGTTTGTAGTTGTGGCTGTATCTTCTAATCTATTCCATTGATCTTCAGGTCTGTTTTGTTTCCAGTACTATGCTGATTTTATCACAGTAGCTTTGTAGTATAGTTTCAAGTCATGGATTGTGATGCCTCCTGCCTTCCCTTTGTTGCCCAGAATTGCCTTTGCTATTCTAGGTCTTTTCTGGTTCCAGATGAATTTCAGGAATGCTTTCTCTAGCTCTGTGAGGTAGGCAAGTGGTATTTTGATTGGGATTGC
>RJWM01031990.1:0-21600 GCA_004363535.1 Dasyprocta punctata | reverse complement strand
GAATCACTGCACCTTGCAATGTGTGGGGGTGGGGGTGTGAATGTCCACGTGTTCCCAGGACTCAGAAGTTTACCGGAGGCACAGGAGTTTTCATTATAAAACCGAAGCTTAGTCACCCTGCTTTTCAATATATGCGTTCACAAAGCCCAAAAAATTGCTTTGCTGAAGTCGCAACGTATTGATTTTCTGCATTTTTTTTTCTTAAAGATTGCCTATTACTTGAACAACTTGTTTGTAAAAATTACGTCCACAGTTTCTGTTGAATGGTCACACACCTAAAAACAATTTTGTTAGCTGTCTCTGCTGGGAAGATAGCCTGCGTGCTGCTTAGTTTATGTTCCTCGTTGCTGCCACCTCGTGGACAAATCCAACAGGACCGTCGCTGTTTGCACTTCCAACATTTTTCAGTGTTCGTGGGCTTTGCTATAAAAACAAAGCGGTTTAGTCAAATTAATGTAAACATTCCTCCTGTTTAACAATTGTTTGGACTTACTTCCTGTCACGTGAACTTAGGACCTGTCTTCTTTTTTCTGTACGGTCTGTACATCTTGTTTATAAAGACTTTTTTTTTTATACAGTACGTCTTGCTTATATAGCCTTGTGATTTTTGCTGACTGTACAGTATTGTAGTTTTATGTTGTCATGCAGCACGGCATGTAAGAGTTATGCAAATAAAAGCAGAGGCATCAAGACAGAATTTCCTTTGACCATTTCTTTATTCTGAATATTGTAATGTATAGACTGTTTGCAGTTCCTCATTTAGTGATGGATTCATTTAACGATCCAGTCTCAGGAACAGAACTCGGTTGTTCACTGAGGAATCCTCCTGCCTCTGCTGTTTTTTGCGCTTTATACAAAATGAAATATCACAATAGGTACTCACTCTATTGTGTGTGACTTCTCCTGTAGCACTTGAATGTGAGAGTAACTTATTTTCCCCCCAAATGGACAGTACAGGAACAGACAATGAGAGAAACCAAGAATACTGGAAGGCCCCTGTTGACCTGTGGTGGTGTTTTAGCGTCTTCCTTGTGGGGAGCAGAGATGCACTGTGTGTGTGCGCGTGGGGGAGGCGTGTCCACAGGCAGCATCGTGCGCTAGTGGGACACGATCACACACGCTGCCTCGTCACCATGGTAACCTTACCTCGCCACAATCCGTGGTGAGCCCTGCTCACTGATTGGAGTCAGTTTTGAACCATATATTTTGTCTTGAATGAAAACTTGTCTTTTGGGAGATCCGAGTCCTGTTTTCTGGCCTCATATGGTGTCGATGTTACCCGGGCTCCTTAGTGGACCGGGCGGGCAGAGACGGGCGGCCTCTGTGCGCCCCTTCCCGCGCCTGCCGTGCAGAAGCCCGGGGATCGGGGATCGGGGATCGGGCAGCCCGTGGTAAACGCCTTCCCTTCCGCTGCAGCCTCGGCGTCCTGCTCGGCTTTCTGGCCAGCCTGCAAGTGAGGAACTGGCTCCAAAAGACCCAGAACCTGGCGGACAGCAATTTGAGAGACTTTCGAACGCTCCTAGACGAGACTCCAAAGGTAACGCCCCCAGCCCAAAGAGCCCACGACTTCATGATCAGGGCTCGTCCGGGTAGCTCTGTCCGCGTCCTGATCCGGCCCGCACCCCTCGGGGAGCCCTGCGGATCCCCGCAGACGGTGTTCCCTTTAATGCCGTGGATGAAGAAACAGAGACCCTGCGGGTGACCCTCAAACATGCAGGGGCGTAGTTTCAGAGCTAGTATTCTTATTTTGCTTGATTTTATTTAACTAAGGTCTAGCAAAATCATAATACATATTATAAAGCCGGTTAATTTTAAGAGTCTCCTGATTTAAGTCGGGAAACATCTTTCGAGCAGTACGAGGAACTCCTCCTCATCCCTCGCACAGCTGCTCTTAAACGAAACCCTTTTGATTGTAAACACCCGCGTGTCAGTACCTGGATAGGTGTGTCACGTTCCTCACTTACACCCTCGTGTGCACACGGGCGGTCTGGGTAAGGAGGACAGAATGCCGGAGGGACAGTGGTGAGGGAAGAACCCCTCAGAACATTCTCTGGAAACGTGACTGGGCAGCAACTCGCCTACACATGAGTGCTGTGTGTACCAAGGTCAGCAGGGGGAAGCCAATAACGGTCCATTGATTAGGGAGCCTGCTGGCGCAAGGGGCCGCTACACTCGGGCTGTGTTCTTGCAAGTCTATTCTGCCCTAAAAATATTAGACATTCAGTGGGGGCTAGTTTTCTTTTTTAAATAGTTGGAAATAAAAGAGAAAACAGATGCACGGGTTTTAAAATACCCAGAACAAGGGAAATAACTTTATAGTATCATAGCCTGTGCGCAAGATGGAAATGTTTGCTTTTCCTAATCCTTGAATAAGTATTTGTAATATTCTTTATTCAACATTCTAAAGACTCCAAAGATCAACTTTTTCCCTAAAAAGCTGGCAAACTTTGGCAACACTGATGGCTGGGGAAGTTTGGGGTGGCTTTCATCAAAGGATAGAAAATGACAGTTGCTTTGGTGGAAACTAAGCTGGTTCAGCATATATGAAGGAGTCTTAATCTATAAAAACTGGGTAGAGAAGGTGACTATTGACAGAATTAATTGACAGAATAAATGAAACTAGTCTCAAATAAAATACGTTGAACTTATTCTAGTCATTGTAGAAATGAAAATTTAACCAGGGATCCGTATTTTCACTAAGGAGGCTTTCAGTTGTTGTTGAAAAGTGATAATTCCAAGTATTCCTGAGGGAATGGAGATGAGTCCTCTGAGCCACCGTAGACAGCAGGGCAAGCAGCCCCTTCAGAGGCCATGTAGGTACCCACTGTGCCACACTGCAAATGGCTGCAAATTCTTGGCAGTTCCTCATGTCTCCCAACCCTTGGTGTCCAGGCTGTCTCTGTGATGTGCTTGTGACCCAGACAACATGGCCTTGTGCTAGTTTTGAGCTTTGGCTTTCAGAGGCCTTGCCGTGCCCACTCTTACTGTGGTTACTCTAGGGTTAGCATGCGAAAACACCCTGTGCCAGTCACTTGGAAAATACAGGGTCAGGTGGAAAGAAAAGAGACCCCCCACCTACCTCCAGCCATGCTGTCCCCTGACAAGAAGGTCCACGTGGCAGTCCTCAGAACCAGGAGACATAAGGAGGCATCCCAAGTAACAAATTCAGCATAAGTTAACAGACTCATACTTATTCAAGGAAGTGTTTTTTGTTCAGTAAGCCTGATAATGTTATTAAGAGTCTGAGAGTCAGGAAATAAAAGCATTTCTAGAACTTTCTGCAGTTTTTTTGATGTTCTGATTCACATTAATTTTAGGTTAGTTTCAGGTTAATTTTTGGATGTCAGGTCTCTTCTCGTAATCTTTGTGTTGTGGCTTTGGACCTTCCGAGGATGGTTTCATGTCATTTTCTTTTACAGCAAATTGACTATGTATTGACTCAGTTCAATACCACCAAGGACAAAGGATTCTCCGATCTGGACAGTGAGTAACGTTTTGCGTTAAACTTTGTTTGTTTGTTTTTACTTTGACTCTAGTGATACTGTGGCCCCTTCCCATGCAACCTGGACTAAGAAATGAAGTCAGAGAAGATAGGGGAAACGGAAAGCAGTTCCCTGGCATCAGTGACAACTTGCAGTCTCTTACTGGATGATCCCAACCCAGCATTTCCTGAAAGCTTTTGTTTCATCAGCAGGAGGAGTTTTGTTTTCATACTGTACATTTATTGAAAACCTTTTGCTTTTTTGGGTCACAAGCACTGTTCTTCGTTCACCATATGGGGGAGAAAGTGTGTCCCTGCCAGTTGCCCTGTTAAAGTGGGCTTCAGAAATAACAAGGGGACAGTCTTGGTCCTTCCATGCCGCAGGAGTCCTGCACAGCTTGGCTTAGCGGTTTTCAGCCATGGGTAACATTTAGTGACATTTGGAGACATGTTTGGTTGGCACCTGCTGGTATAGATTGGGAAAACTGCTCGGCACCCTAAGGTACACACGACAGTGCCCAAAATGTCAGTAGTGCCACCATGGAGAAACCTTGGTCTAGTGGAAGAGATGGGGACAGACACAGTTGCTCAAGGCGATAAACCCTGGGTTCACAGCTCAGACAGCCTGCGGGTCCGTGGTGACTTGAGTTTCCTCTGATGTGGGGACTTCGCAGCATGTGACAAAACCTCCACACCAGAGCCAGCACCGGAACAGGGTCTGGGCTGGAAAGTGGGGTCACAGGGCAGGAGGAGGGAGCAGCAGGTGGAGGTTGGAAGGGCCCTGCACTCACCCAGCCTTCTGCTTCTTTGAACCCAGATATTAATAAGCTGCTCGGAGGCAAAATTCACAACCGACTAGCACCTAAAGTGATCCCTGTTCTCGACGACATCAAGGCCATGGTAACGGGTAAGCATGTTGGCACAAACGACAGGAAATGGAGAGCACTTGAGGGGTCACTCTCTCTGTCCGGGGTTTTCCTGAGAGTTGGTCCAGATGAGAGCTGAAGTCTGTGATCATGCAAACAGACCAGGTAAAGATACACGGCGACGTGATAGTTTGCTCGTGTTGTTGAAGCTTGTACCAATGCTGTTACACTAATGACCTAAAAGCGATCTGAAATGATGTTGCCAAGATTGTTTTTGTAAATAAAGTTTTATTGGAACACAACCGTGGACATCAATCCATGGTTGCCATTCATCACTACCTCTGATAATGGCAGAATTGGGTAGTTGTGTCACAGACCATCATCCTACAAGCCCAGAATATTTACTACCTGCTCTTTTAACGAAACCATGTTTTTCACCTCTGATATAGGAGATGGGTAGGGTATAGAATTTTAGGTCTTTTGAAGTGTGTTGGTTACTTTTCCCTTTGCCTTCTGATAGAATAACTTTTAGAAGCAAGAAATGTATTTATGTATCTTAAGCTCCTCTATGAGCAGTGGTTTAAGTGAGCAGATGTATTTTAATAATAAACATATTCTACTACAGTGGAAAAAAGACCTCAGGGAAGCAGAACATTCCAGTATTCTGAGAGCAGTGTCTCTGCTGGGCCCTGGGGGGAGAAGACAATTTCATCTCTGTAAAACATTGGGCCAGTATGAATTATGCTTTCATGAGCTGGTATTTCTGATAAAATAGAGGGTGGGATCATGGTGGAAGTTGTACAGTTGTGCCTGTTCTTTCTGGCATTTGTTGTAGTTCAATGATCCAGGAACATGAACTGAAATAAGAGGGTGTGCGGAACAGGCCAGCAGTTGGTAGGACCGGCCTTAACCATTTGGAAGGGTCTTTCCTGTCTTTCTCCTTGACATTGCGGAAGACCTGGCACAGCTCAAGGAGAGTCTTCTGGTGCCTTTGATGTCTCCAGACATCTGTTCTCTTCATCTCCAGCCTTTCCTTTCCAGGGCAGGAGACGCAGACCCAGAGAAGGGAGGTGACCTCAAGGACCCAGGCCTCCTGCCCTTCTGTCTTTGCTCTTCCCATGCATCCACTTCCTCCCTCCCTCCCATCTTTTCCTGGTTCCTGCCTGTCATTCCATTCTTACTTCCTGTCTTGGAGACCCATCTCCAGGGTCTCTTCCTCTTATAAAGACACCAGTCCCGTCCATTTAGGGTCCCACACTTACAATCTTATTTAACCAAAAGGCATTTTCTCCAAATAGAGTCACATTGAGGGTTAGGATGTCAGCGTGGCCATTGCGGAGGGACACTTGGTCCATTGCAGTTGGGCAGCTGGGGAGTGGAGGAGTTGGGGTTCAGACCTGACAAGGCCTCTGCTTTCTGACCAAATAGGATCAGTACACAGGGAGTGTTTGGCTGTCTGATGTTGCCGTGCTGGCCACAGCAAGGCCACGCGCTGAACCTCGGGAGGACGAGTTGGAACCCTGAGGTTCAGAATGTGGCCAGGGGGTGACGTCGGGGTCGGGTATCCTTGCACCCAGATCCCCTGTGCGTCAGCGCATTTGGAGGGTGAATCTTCCCAGATCTCCTCCAGCTCCAAAGTTACACAAGGGTAAAGGCTGTGCAAAAGTCTATGAACAAAGCAGTTCACCTGGTTGTGTGGACCTTTACTTTTGCCCAATGTCCCAACACTTTTTAGCATTTAAATTCTGGTGCTCCTGAGATGAAGGTCAATTGGAGGAGACTTCATTTTTCCCCATCAGTGCTTTCTGAATTTAGGTTCTATTTTTTTTTTTAAACCAGCCTGAATAAATCACAGTTTATTTAGCTCCAGTTGCGGCCAGAGCTTCTTAAGATGTGCTTACTAAACTAGCAAATTTTTTGCTAAAACTTCTTCACAGCCTTTGTGTTTTGTGGCCTTTGAAGAAAGCACAAACATGCAGTTCTTTTGTGTACATCATACATCAAATTTGAGTTGCAGGTCAGGACCTAGAAAGGAAATGAGCAGTACTAGGCTGGTGAAATCTTAATTAACTAAAATTAAAAATCTGGAAGGTCTTTTCTACTTCTTTCAGACACATAATATATGTGATCTTGGTAGGCTTGAATGACTCCCAGAGTTATAACCCAGTCAATATTTTATAGGCCCAAAGTGCTTTGAAGCTTTTGGAAAATATATATTTATTACCTCTGAGTCCTTTTTGGGACATGGCATAATATTATCCATAACCCAGAGTGTCTAGAGGCGATGATTAAGCATACACATTTCCTGGGTCATCAATTTATTTTATCGTCTCTTCTTTCTTTCTTGTTGTTTGTTTCTTGTGCTGAAATAATTTATCTTGAAGTCAAAGTGTAGAGGGCTATGGAAGGTAAACCTCTACGCATTAAAGCCTGGGTGTGGGGGGGCGGTGTGTTTTAGCCATGTTCTCTGCGTTCTGCTGCATGTCTCTGGCTGTGCCCGTCGTCTCTGGTTTTTATTTTACTATGCTGTGTATTTATTGACCCTCTCCTGTGTGCTGGGTACTGGGCCTCCTGCTCTGCTACTAGTGCTGAGAAGCAGGTAGGAGGGACAAAAACCGACTCTCGGGGGGCTTTTTTTGACAATCCTTTTTTGGTTCTTAAGCCCATGACCCTCACACTGAGCTACACCCCCAGCTCTGTTTTTCGTTTTCTATGTTAACGTAAGTTCTTGCTAAGTCACTGAATTACCCAGAGTGGGCTAACACTTGCAGTCCTTCTGCCTCAGTCTCCCAGAATGCCTGGGATTAGGTGGGAGAATTTGAGACCAAGGGTGGTAAACAGCCCAATTCTGGAAGCCTCCCCAGTCTCTGGGTAAATCTTCAAAGCTGGCTGCAGTGTGGAATGAGACCAGCTAACACGGGAGACACTGTCTCCTGATGGCTCAGCCCCCGCAAACCTGCCAGTGCATGACTGAGAATCACAGACCCAGCCTGCTGCTTAACTTACAGAGGAGGAAGCCGAGGTCTCTAGAGATGAAAGTGTTTACCAGAGACGCCGTAACGAGGTCGTAGAACTGTGACGAGACCTCAGGCGCTTTCAGCAGTTTCCACAGCATTGTGATGTATGTGTGCATGTGTGTGTGTGCGTGTGTGTGTGTGTGTGTGTGTCTGCACTTTGAACACTCAATTCTTATGTGGCTGCCAGGGAAAGGGGGGGCACCCCGTTTTTAAGGGCATCCTCATTTTTCCTTACAACACTCGGACTGACTGATGCTCAGTCATCTGTTTGGTTCTCTGAATTGTTGTACTGCAGAATCTGGATTCTGAATCTTGGCGAGGTCGAGGAGTTTTTGCTCACCACGCTGCCATTTCCCCCAAATTCCCTGTCATTTGTCTTGTGAGCCACAGAGCAAAAATTTGACCAGAAAGACTTAATCGCTTAGAAGAACAATGGCTTCCAGCTTAAATTTCATGTCTTTCGCTGATGCCGCTTTAACCCACTGTGGAAAAGAATTGTGACTCCCTCTCTCCCTTACCTCAAGGATGGAGCTCTGCCCCCCCCACCCAGAAATCAGACAGCGAACAGTTCTGCAGATGTCTTAGCATAGATCTGTGTCCGGGTTTTACACGGGAGTCCCCATGTGAAACAGGCGGAGTCACCGCCTTTGAGGCGCTTCAGTCTGACTGGGCTCCACATGTAAAGGTGGACAAGTTGGGGATCCCAGCACTTTATTATGGATGGCTCTAGAATCTACTTGCAGACTCACAGGAAGGAGCAAAGCTGGGATCTAAGGCTAAACCTGGCCAGATCCAAAACCATACTCTTTCCTGCTGTTCTAAGTTTAATTCTAGCTCTTTTGAATATTCATCGGTAAAATGTGTCTGGGTTTCATTCACTTTTGTGTGGACTAAAGCTCCCTGGGATGGACTTGGATGGACGTTTTCAAGATCAAGCAGCCATACCTTTGTCCCACCCTCAGTGGTATACCCCGAGGTGCTGGACCCTGATTCTGGGTTGAAGGAGACCCCAGCAGGTGCGCTGGGCTGTGGGGGAGCTGCAAGGGGAGCCCCGTGTGGCTTCCTGTCCCACCGCCCCTCACAGTGGGCCCCGTGTGGTTCCCAAGTTCACTCCTCGCCCCCGTTCGCAAGCGGGCAGGGCCTGGGGCGCCTTCACTTATGCCCGTGTCCCTTCCGCAGCCATCAGAGAGACCAAGGAGGCCTTGGAGGACGTGGACAGCAGCGTGCAGAGCCTGCGGCAGGGAAGCCAAGAGCTGCGCGACAGCCTGACCAGTGCGAAAGACAACATCCAGGCGCAGCTCGGCAGCGATGACTGTAAAGCGGGCCCAGCAGCGCAGATCTGCAGCGACATCAGGGCATCGCTAGACCAGCTGGAGGGCACCCCCGGCCTGGACCAGGTGGGCAGGTGCCCGGCAGCTGGGGTGGAGCGCAGTCATCCCCGCCCCGGCAGCCTTGGAGGGGCCTCTGCTAGCTACCTTAAAACCGCAGCAACAGGAGCAAAGAACGTAACAGAACCTCTCCATAGGAGTTCCTGTGAACTTTTTTTTTTTGAGACAGGATTTTGCTCTGCAGTTCTGCGTAGCCTTGAACTTAGGATATAGTCCAGCCTGGCCTTCACTTGTGATGATCCTCCTGCCTCAGCCTCCCTAGTGCTGATACTACAGCTTACCTCACTATGTCTGGTTCATGAGACCTTTAAAATTAAAATGGTGTGATGACACACATCTGTAATCCCATCAATCGAGAGAGTGAAGCAGGGGGATCGCCATGAGTGTGAGGTCAGCCTGGGCCACATGATGAATTTGAGGCCAATCTGGACCACATACTAAGACCTTGTTTCAAAAAAAAAAAAAAAAAAAGAGAGAACAAAAAAGGCTGTTTTCAACTTGACTCACATGCTATAGCTGTGTTACATTTCTTTACTTCCTTTTGAGCTGACTGCAGCAGGAGACCTCCAAACATCTAAAACTGAGTGCTCACAGAGGCTACTGTGAGCAAAATATTTTTCCCCGAGTAATGCTCTATTGTTCAGAAGAAAGTGAGGTCGTACCCCAGAAAATGGGGTCTGGATCCAAGGTAGCTCTCTTTTTTTATTGGGATTAACATGGGGAGTAGCATCTTTATATTTTGTCTTATATGTTTTCAGCTCCCATCTGTGGATAAAGAACTTAAAAACGTTAGTAGTATTTCTACAACCGATTTGGATAGCCTAGTCAAACAGGTATGTTTTCTTTTTTAAAATACAATGGCTTATTTTATATCATTTACCTCTTTTTTTTTTTTTTGGTTTTTTTTTGTACTGGGGATCGAACTCATGGCTTCACAGTTGCCAGGCAGGCACTTGTGCTGCTGAGCTAAATCCCTGGCCCTTTATTTTATATCACTTCAAGAGTAGACTAGTATGTAAGAAAATAGCAAGACAGTAAAGAAGCCTTGATATTCTGAAGAGGGAATCCCAAGAAAGCCAATAGCTATGTGGTTCATTATTGCAATTCAAAAAATTTTTGTGAAGCATCTATTATGTGCAAAGTATCTTGCTAAGACCGCTCGAGAGCAAGACAAACATGAGCTGTGCTTTCCTGGGGCTCAGGATTCAGTGGGTCCAGTGTCTTCATTTATCCTAAGGTTGAAATGAACATGTGCACTCATCAACTGTAAGGTCGAGTGAAATGAATCAAACACAGCTTAAAAATCACATGGTTTCTCTTACATGAGAAGCCCAAAGCGTAAGTGATTAAAGAGTAGAATAAAAGACAGATACGAAGCGACAGGAAGATAGATCTTTTGCAAACAGGAAGGGGATGGAAAGTGGGTGGGGGAAGGCGACGGAGAAAGATGTGCTGTGTGCATCCACCTACTCCCCATAGGAAGTGTAACCGTTATGCAGTCAACATGAACTAATGAAAAATGAAAAGATCGTTTCTATATGGTCATGAAGAGTCCAAAGAAAAATCCCTTTAGAGAACTTTTTTTTGTTAGTGGTGCTAAGACTCGAACCCAGGACCTTGCACCTGCTAGGCAAGTGCTCTACCCAGTCCTGAGAACAATTTTTTAATTGAATAAATTGAAGATCATGTTAAAAGTTCTTCATGTAGGATGTTTCCATAATTTATTTATTTATTTATTTATTTATTTATTTTTTTGCGGCACCGGGGATTGAACTCACAGCCTCACACCTGCCAGGGCAGGCGCTTAAGCCGCTGAGCCAAACTCCCGGCCCTGGTTTTTTTGAGGCAGGGTCGCACTATGTAGCTCAGGCCGGCCTTGTGCTCACGCTGTAGCCCAAGCCGGCCTCGAACTCACAACGCTCCTCCTACCTCAGCCTCCCGAGTGCTGGGATTAAAGGCGTGCGCCACCACGCCCGGCTTGTTTCCATAATTTAAAAAAATCAACCTATTTTCTCACACAACTCTAGGAATTATTATGCATAGGTACAAAAAAAAGCTCGATTTATTAACTAGTCATCTACACTCGATGCTGAGGGCGCGTCCCCTTAAGTTGTTGGACACGATTGCTCTTTGCACAGTGGCGTCACTGCGTTTGTGGAATAATGGAAGTGACCTAGGATAACCGCAAGACCCCCCAATAGCCACGAACTGACCCCCCGAAGGGTGATAAGTCCAAATGTAGACAAACTAGAGGAGTCCGGCATTTGCCCTTCTTTGAATAGCTTGTGACATAGAAAGCAGAAGTAAAAAGTGGCAGGCACTATAAATCTTGGGTTTTTTTTCTTTCTATATTCAAAGATATTTTTTAAAATTATGTTTATAGGTGTATTTTAGATATACATAATGATCACATTCATCTTAGGGAATTGGTACCTGTACATGCTATATCTTGATTCTTACTTTTCCCCAATCCCCTCGCCTCCTTTGAACCTCTCTTTCCCTTCTTATTTACAAAAATCTGTTTCTATTTGCTTCCTTCTATTTTTTTCTTTTCCCCTCCTTCCCTCCCTCTCTCCCTTGTTCCCATTTAAATGTTTTCTTCCTATTTCACAATGTCTAATATACATTTTCTTATTTACTGTTTGAGTGTCTCAAACCAGAGAAACAATGCAATAATTAAACATGTGTCCGGTTTATTTCACTTAAAAGGATAGTCTCAAGTTGCATCCATTTAGCTAGAAATGTCTCAAGTTTATCCTTCATGACTGAGTAATACTCCATTGTATAAAAAAAACCACATCTGTATCCATTCATCTGTTGATGGGCATTTGGGTTGTTTCCAAGATTTAGCTATTACAAATTTAGGTATTATAAACATGGCTGTGCCTGTATCACTGTGGTATGATGCTTTTAATTCTTTTGGGAAGATCCCAGGAAGGGGAATAGCTGGGTCAAATGAGACCTCTAGTTTTAGCTTTGAGAGGAATCCCTGTACTGATTTCCACAGCAGTTGCACCCGTCTACACTCCCACCAGCAGAAATCTTGTGCAGATTGTGAGCGCCAGCTACAGGATTCCCTAGCACAGCGCTGTCCACGCCAGCAGTCAGTTCAGCTGTAGCTCAGCCCCTTCCTAAGCAGAAGCTGTGACCTTAGAGATGGTCTTTAGAAATAACACTTCCCTCTCCGGAGTGAGCCCAAGCCATGGACCTCAGTGTGGTTTAGTTTTAGCTGCCCTACAATTCGTATTCTTTAAACTGTGCTTTGGGACCACATCTTCTACAGGAGTAGATCTCTTCTTTCATAATTACTTTGGAGAGGAAGATTCTGTCTAGAAATTCACTTCCTGGCTGCACTGGCGTGGCGTGCACCCAGGGGTTCCGAGCCTCGGCGCAGCTGGCTCTGGGCTGGGGAGCGCTTTCCTCAGCGCTGTGGGGCGTGGTCTTGCATCTCCAGCCAGAGTGTACGCGGTGCCAGCAACGCCTCACATGTGTGGCAATGAAAACGCTTCTGGGGACCAAAGTATCCACCCGCCAACCCTGTGAGACCCCCTGGTACAGATATATTATTCATAGTAATTCCTAGAGTCATGTGAGCAGAGTGATTTTAAAGTTATGGGAATACTCTATATGCAAAACTTTTAACCTGATCGTCCATTTATTCAGTTTAAGATACATGCTTCCTAATTGGGATTTTTGTTGTTATTGTCAGACACTTGATGACCAAATTTGATAATTTTTGCCTTAGAATAAATGCCATATTTTTATTTTACTTCTCTACTCCTTTCTAAGCTGAAAAATAAGTACTCCTCTTCAACTTACCTTGTGCATCAGTTTATGTTGAAATATTTTTTAGGGATATGCATTCCTGGATACTATACCTGAGAAGGTGAAAAACCAGAGTGAGGTGGTCGTGCAAGGTGAGACATCCTTTTAGGACACTTGGTACCTGTCTGTCTTGGTTATGTTGTTAAGAACCCTGTGGTTAGCCTGGCGTGGTGGCATGAGTCTATAATCCCAGCACTTGGGAGGCTGAAGCAGGAAGATCATTGTGAGTTTGAGACCAGCCTTGGCTACAAAGTGAGCTGAAGGCCAGCCTGAACTGTATAATGAGACCCTGCCTCAAGCATACACACACACACACACACACACACACACACACACAAAGAACCCTGTGGTTGGTCAGTGCGAAGAAATATATTGTTACAAATTATATGGTTCTGTTCTAAAAAATCATTTCTTACCCCTGAATGACTATCTGAGCTTTTCACTTATGTCATTTCCAATCAATGACATAACATTAAAAAACAAAAAGAAAAAGCCCCCTTATTTAAGATGATTCATGGCACTGCTGGCCATGTGGTGACGGCCACACCGCAATGGTGAGTCCCCACGATGGGCTCCTACAGAAGTTTGGAAGGTCATGTTCTGATTGTTTTTACCTGGAGAAAAAAACTGTAGACAATTATATTTTCCAAACGAACTTAAATGGAATTTTAAAAAATTAATTTATTAACTTAATACTGTGTATGAGGATATAAGGATTTATTTTGTCCTTTTGGAAGGTGTTTTTTCGGTTTGTTTGTTTCTGTCCACTCTGCTGATGCAATGGTATTTTAGGTTCCTGTGGTCGCATAGAGTTCTAGAGAGACAGAATCTTTGTTGAGAGGGTCTAAATTCTTAAAGCACTCCTGGGTCTGGTGGGGCGCACCTGTGATCTCAGCACTTGGGAGACTGAATCAGGAGGATTGCCACGAAGTTCAAGGTCAGCCTGGGCTACTTCAAAGTCAACTTGAACTACAGTACATAGCAAGACCCTGTCTCTAAAAACCAAGCAAGTAAATAAATAAATTCTTAAGTGGCTGAGTTGTGCTGTCTTTAGGTTATGGTATTGGGGTGACTGCAGATAGAGTGGACCACATGGCTAGTTGTACCATTTTGGGCATAAACTTGGTTATTCAGAAAAAGCCTCTGCAGCTGGTTAGGACCCCACCCTCCACCCCCAGGTGTCTCTCGTTTGTCTGCCCAGTGGTCCTTTTTATGTTTCCAGAGTGCTTTTACAATGTTGTGTTAATGGTGTTTGATGATTTTTTTCTCCTTGATAATGTTCTTTCGCGCGTTAAGAGCTTTGGTAGGGAGGGCTTCATCCAGTGCGTTGTGCTGCAGCTCTGTTGTGGGTCTGTGTCTGACACAGCCCTGGGCCTCTTCCGCGTGTCGTGCCGTGTCGTGCAGCGCCCCCCGGAAGGGTGACACGGCTGAGCGTGCTCGCGCTGTCACTGCCCCGCTGGCGCGTCCTCAGGGCCTGCGGGCGTCTGGGTCTAACTCCTACCTCGGCGGCCTCTTCCGCTCCAGGCTTGGCGGGTTCTGGGGACGTGAGTGAGCCAGGCATCGGTCCTACCTGTCCTAAGGCCACTGCGCCCACTCGCAGACGGCCGGCACGTGCGCTGGCAGGTGGCCGAGGGGCCCTGTGCGGGGAGCGCAGTGGGAGGCGTCCTGGAGGAAGCTGTGTCCCCGGCCAAGAGAGGGGGCAGCCTCGTGCGCCTGGGGGAGGGCAAGGCAGGCGGGGAAGGGAGGCGGGCCCTGAGTTGCTGCTCTCGGCCCACGGAGGAGCCTGTGGGTCACAGCTGCCCCATCCCAGAGTGCAGGCCAGGCCCCCTGCCTCATCCGGGAAAGGATCCTCGGGTGTCCCTGCCCCTGAGCCATGCGGGGCAGGCGGGGAGCCACATCCAAACCCCCAGGCTCTATGTTCGTGTCTGTGCCTTTCTTGGGGTTTCTAAATTTCATATCCATGTGAAAAACACTTTCAAAAAGGTTCCCACTCCTCAGGCGTGGTGCTGAATACCTGTCATTCAAGCTCTTGGGAGGCCAAGGCAGGAGGACTGCCGTGTGTTCAAGAGACCAAGGTGGGTTACACAGTGAGCTGGAGGCCAGCCTGCCCGAACTATATAGCAAGAGCCTGTCTAAAAAAAAAAAAAAAAGTTCCTCGCTGTGTTTATGTAATCCCATTTTAGACCAAGCTACCCTGTCTGCCGTTTACCCCTAAGCTCCCCAGAGGCCTCGGATCACATTTGTCTTTGCTGCTGTGAGGAGATTCCTCTTCCTTTCCGGATCCTAGAGGGTCAGTGGACTCCTGTCTGATGAATCTGCCCTCAGTGGCCCACGGCAAGAACTGACGCAGGGCTGGGCAGGCTGCCCTGGGGCAGGGGCTCGTGTAGCATATGAGGCCCTGGTTTCCTCTACATGAAAAGAAAAAACACCTCAGAGTCACCGTGGAAAAGCCAACCTCAGAAGTCAGTGACCGCTGGTCCAGGGGACTCTACCCAGGGAGCCGTGGCCCGAGGACTTGTTGGGGTGGACCCTTGTCGCCCAGCCGCTCTCTTTGAACTTACTCACTCGCTGAGGATGAGATGGATACGGATGGGCTCCGTGTGGCCGCTGTGAACTTGCCCTTCGTGTACGGAACACATGGATGCATTTCTATTTTCTTTTTTTGGCTGACTAAATTGTGCAGGCTGGCCTCGAACTCACAGTCGCTCTACCTCATCTTACCAAATCGCTGGAGTTCCAGACATACACCACTATCCCTGGGCAAACATACTTCTTTAAGAGTCAAATAAAATTTTACCAGAGGTATCACCTGGGGCCACTGATTCAAAACCCAGTCCTGGAGAATAACTGTGTCCTTGAATACCATTTCTTAGTTGGGAAATTATGACTCCCAAATCATGTAACAGCTTTGGAGTTAGCTACACTCTAATCTCAGTCTCAGGACCAGTGCTTTCTAAAAAGGAGCCCTGAGGAGAAGTAATCTCTGCGAGCCTCAGGATCTCCATTAGTAAAGCGGGGATTAAAAGTCCGGCATCTGCCTCTTTGGGAGGAAATCATTTAACTTTTGCTCATGTGCCTGGCACGTGGTAGGTAGGTACAACCGTCCACTTGATCCATTTTTTTGTCTTTTTTTTTTTTTTTAAGACAGGTTATTGCTGTGTAGTTCAGGCTGGCCTCGAACTCATGGCAGTCTTCCTGCCTCAGCCTCCAGAGTGCTGGGATTACAGATGTGAATTACTATGCCCGGCCCACTTGATCCATCATTTTTTTAGCAATTTAGTGGAAGGAGACAACCCTGGCCTGAGTTCAGCATCCTCTTACTAAGACCGTGTTCTTGGCTTGCTATTGCATTACATCGTTGCTTTTTAATGGTCTTAGCTGTACTCATGCTTGCTGTAGAATCTTCGTCTGTTCTAAACACATGCACAACATGAGAAAAACCAAAAGGGGCTCAAGTGTTTGTGTTTGGTTCCAAAACATAGTTCCCTGTGCCTCCGTGTTTGAAAAACCAGTTCCCTCTGTTTTCAGATATCAAAAACACCCTGAATGGCATTCGTTTAGACGTCCGGGGTGTCGTGGAATATCCTATTGAGGCCACGCTGTCCAATTTCACTGGTTACCTCAATGACACTGAACTCTACCTCCGCCGGCATTTGCCCAAGTTGAAAGGCTATGACTCGTATTGGTGAGTACTTTGAGACTGAAACCCTGGAGGTCGGCGTGGCTCCCGAGTACAACTCATAAAGCCTTCCCCATTCTTTAAAAAGCTTCTTGAACCAAATACGCAACAATTTGCAGTTTCCGATTATCAGTTGCTTCCAGAATCTTATTATAACTAGTAAGCTAGGTATGGGATGGGATTTTAAAGCTTAGATGTAATTCACAAAGGCCTTTGGAAAATACTCTGCGCTGATGGGTTTATAAAATAAAGAGCTGGGGTCAGTTCTTGGGGAAAGCGCACCGACTTCTCTGCTGTGCCCGGAAGCTAGTAAATTACTCTCGAGAGCTGTGCTATGATCAGTGCTCAGCAAATGTGGGCGGTAGGGTTTGGCTTTGCAGGGCGACCACACCCAGAGGGAGCATGAAGGAGGGAAGGGCTTGAGGGCTTGGGAAATTTAGAGCAAGGACTTCCTGGCCGAAGGGCTCAGCTTCCATACCTGTCCTGCCCGAGCCTTCTCAGAGTCCAGAGCCGTTCTTATACAGGTGGTGTTTAGTGCCAAAGCACAAGATAAATGATAAAATAATGACAGTCATTGCCAGTGTGTCAGAGTGTTTCACTGTGTCCATCAAGTGCTTTCCGTGTGACACCTCCTTTAACCCCACAGAAAGTCTCCCAGGTCTTGTTCTATTTACAATTCTGTTTTGTAGACGAGGGTATTGGGGGTCAGGAAAATGAAGTGACTCAGTTAAAATCCACTGAGATGTGTCAGAGGTGGGTTTCCACGCCAGCCTGGCAGTGCTGCTACTGTCCTGGAATCGACAAGATTTTGGGGGTACAACCTATGTCTCCGAATGCAGCAGACCACCCCCACAGGTATCAGGGGACCTTACAAAGTCAGAGGCAGTCAGAGCTTCACAAATGAGGAGCACAGTGCAGGTATCTGCCTGCTACCCACTCTCCCTTCCTCCTCCCCCTGCCGCAGGACCATCAGCTTGTTTTAAAAGGAAATTTAAGTAGATTGATTAACTCTAAAAGTTTTCTGAGGCCAGGCTCCAAGGCTTATGTAATTTTGTGTCGCCAGTACTTGGAACCAACCTCCCCGGAATGCCTGCTGATGGCCATTATTATAATTACCCAGGTTGCTCTTAATTGAATAAAAAGCTTCATGGTAATTTTGCCGAGAGGCAGCAGGCAGAGCAAATTCTTTTGTTTTTCAGTGTCTTAAATGTTGGGGAGCAATTTCTACCCTTGAATGCTCCTCACTGCTGGGAAAGGTGGTTGTTTATTCCGGGAATGCTGTAAGACCTAATTGTGCCTCCATTATCCTAAAATGTCTCCCACGACCATTGCAAAATTGAGATTTGCATTCTGCAGGCGTTTGATTTAGGACGCTCATAAAACTCTAAAGTTCCCGTGCATCTACCACGTAGAGGTTTCCGGTTTAGCAGAGAACAGGATGACCCAGAACATTCCTGCAGCCACAGAATGTTTTAGGGAAAGGCCAGGAAAAACAGACTGGTATTTCTGTTTCTGTAGTCTAAGCATCATCTTCCCACATCTTCCCACATCAGGAATCTTGAAAGATCTGGATAGGCTTAAGGATATTTTATCAGTAGTAAATTAAAAAAAAAAAAAAGCAAACATGTCGTGATCGTTGAAAGAGCGTATTGAGGCTAACCATGTCCCTGGTGGGTTGGTTGGAGGAGAGGGGAAGGATGCGATCCTGCCCTCTGAGGAATTCTCAGCGAACCCTGACGTTTCATAGATGACCAGGAGTGCCCCCCACAGACACACACACACTCCAGCCTTAGTCAGCAGCTGCCGCCTCCTGATGCTGTCCCTGGGTTGTGTCCTAACAGTGTGCTTGCTTTACCAGGTGGCTGGTGAGCCTGATTATCTGCTTCCTCCTGGCCCTCATCGTGGTCTTTTTCTACCTGGGCTTGTTGTGTGGCGTTTGCGGCTTTGACAAGCATGCCACCCCGACGAGCAGAGGCTGTGTGTCCAACACGGGAGGCATCTTCCTCATGGTGTGAGTGTGACGGGGAGACGGGAGGGGGACAGGCAGTGCCCCCTGGGCTGCACGCGCCACTTCTGTGGAGTAGGGGTCTCGGAGTAGTGGGTTTTTTGGTGTGAGTACTTCTCCAAGCACAAACAAGTACACGAAAACTGTCAACTGACTGCACGTTTGAGTGCACTGTTTACACAGGGTGGGCACCTTGGAAATCGGCTGCCATGGAAACCATTTCTGAGCTAGCCTTCTTTGTATCCATTGTTCCTTCTTCCTTTTTTTTTTTAAATTTTTATTTTTATTAGTAAAATTTTGCAGTACACAGTGATTACGTTCACCGGGGGAAGTTGGTACGTGTATATAACATCTCAATTCTTTTTCTATCCTCTTACCCTCTCCTCCCTCCCTTCTCCCTCCAGCTCTTGGTTTCTTTCCCGTTTGCAAGAGATCTGTCTCCCTGTTTCTTATTATTTGTCTTTTATTTTGCACTTTAATTATTTATACTTTGGGTTTCTCATAGAAGAGAAAGCATGTGATATTTAAGCTCATGTATCTGATTAATTTCACTGAACACTGTGCATCCATTTTTGTACAAATGATTCCCATGTATCCTTCTTTATCTCAGAGTGGCATTCCATTGCCTAGAAACACCGCATTTGCTTTACCCCTTCATCTGCTGAGGGAGCGTCATTCTTGCTTTATCTCATTCATTCTGTCGTCTGTTTATCAGGAGCATCAGAAGCTGGGCTGGCCTCTGAGATACCATTCTCCGTGGTCAGCAGAGCTCGAAGCTCTAGCAGCTTGGAGTCACGAGTTTGGCTGCCTTGCCTGTGCTTTGGTGGTGACTGTGTATATTCTGTCTTTATCACTGCTTCAAAAAGATAAAAATCACATTGTTCATAAAAATCACACTGTTTTTTGTGGGATAACAAAAGCTGATATCTGCCTTCAAAGACAAAGAAACAGGGACACCATCCTCTAATCGGTGCAGCCCACCGCTCCTCCACTCTGTCCCAGGGCAGTGGGGCGGCAGTGTCTGCAGCGGCTCGCAGCCCGTTCTGCCCACGCGCCCTCCTGCGGACTCTCCTTACTGCCTCGGCAGCTTCACACCAGATGGGCTCCGTCCTGCTTCCGTGGCCTTCCCCTTGGTCTCCTCCACTTGCTGTCCTCCTGCCACCTGTTCCACAGAGGTCCAAGTCCTCCAGGCGGTCCTAGGCTGCTTCCCTCTGCCGTCCCGCCCCTCCTGCTCTCTCCACCCAGGTGTCTGTGCTCCAGTGCAGCCCTGCGTCTTCCCGGAAGTGTCTCCCTGGCAACCCAACCAATGCCCTCGGACCCCTTCCTGCTTTCACCCCTCATCCTGCCGCGCCTGCCTGCCGGGCAGTGTGTCTTTCACCCTCTGACTTCTCCCCACCACCAGCAGACTCCTCAGGCCACCACCCCAGGCCACAGTCACGGTGCCATCCACGGTGATGCCCAGCCAGGGGGACACCTGCGCAGTCCCTCATGCCGTGCCCCTTCTGTGCCTTTCCATGTCCACAGCTTCCCCTCCTGGGGTCCCCCCGGCCCCACCCCATTCACCCTTCCCTGCCTCCGAAGCAGCCCTCTTGCCATTCTCCTCCACCGTGCGGATGCAGGGCCGTGGCAGCCCCCTGCCGAGTCTGCAGGGTACGTTTCCAGGTGGGCTCTCTCTTCTGTCATCATAATTACGAGTGAGGCTGGAAAGAGCACAGTGCTACCCACCTCCTCTGCGCTCCTAGGCAGGCGGACCTGCAGCCCGCGTTTTACGCCACGAATAGGTGGGGTGAGTGGATACTGGCTGGCAGTATTGAATACTTCCTGTAGAATTACTAACTTTTATTTGTATTTTTTTTTTCCAGTGGGGTTGGATTAGCTTTCCTCTTTTGCTGGCTATTGATGACCATCGTCGTTTTTACTTTTATTGTTGGTGTAAATATGGAAAAATTGGTCTGCGAACCTTACACAAACAGGAAGTTATTCCAGGTAAACATGGTTTTCTGTTCATTGTGGCAGGACTTGAAGGAACACTTGGATTCCCCCCCCCCATAACTTGTGGGCTACTTCAAAAGCAGTATAAAAGCATGAGTGCTTTTTTTGTTTTTATTTTTTAATTTTAGACACTGTCTTGCTAAGTTGCCCGTGCTGTGTGGCCTCAAACTTGCGGTCAGCCTGCCTCAGCTTTCCAGAGTGTTGGGATTTCAGGCATGTGTGGCTAACCCCAGCTAGTCTGATTTTAATTCAACAAGTTGAGATTCTGTTTACAAAGGAAAAAGATTTATATTATACATAAATATGTATATACACACAAAGCACACATATGTATATAATCGTATTCATATACTTATACGTATGTGAATAATAGTGTTCTTATTTTCTGATTGTATGTGAAATCAGTGCCAGGAATTAAAGCCTGCACATCCATGTTGATTTGATTATTATTGGAGGATAAAAATCGTACCTCACACCTATAATCCCAGCTACTTTTTAAGGGTGAAGCAGGAAGATTGCAAGTTAGAGGCCAGCCTGGGGTATTTAGCAAGAGTTGTGTCAAAATAAAATTTTATAAAGGGCTGGGGATGTAGCTCAGTGGTAGAGTACCAGCGGGCTCCATTCCAGGACAGGAAGAAGTAATTCTCAGGAGAAGCTCCTTAAGGTGACTGAGAAGATGAGAAGGTAAATTCGCAGTTTTTTCCATGATTCCCCAGAGGTTTCTGACATTTAAAGAGTTCCTCAGGCCCAAGCCGTCCACCTAGATGACTTGGGGCCAGGCATTTGAAGTGAAAGGGGCCAATACAGGACACCTTGGTGACAGAGGATTGTCCCCGAGGATGTGTGCCGGGACACTCGGGAACTGAATTCGGGCTTCACAGTTCCTCCGAGACCAGCTCCTGTAGCCTGCAGGGCTCTGTCGGAATTTCACCTTCCTCACTCTCGCTGGCTTCTGACTTGGGTGTCCAGCATTTTTCTCCAGATTCTGATTTTTAAAATACACTTCCTTTTCCCTCTTTTATTGTGTGTATATTTTCCACCTCAAGTCTGTATGAAGTCACGTAAATGACTAGAAGGTAAGCAGTTGTCATGGCAATGGTGTTTTTGGTTGTTTATTTGGTTAAGGGAAATTAATCAGTGCTGATGAATCACATTATCTTTATTTGGCCTTTTAATAATACTAATAAGATATCAAACCAGGCTTCATTGTCTGCTCTGTATTACTGAATCGTTAAAAAGGAATTCTTTAAAAGCAAAGGATATTTCAAAACCATTTTTTCAGATTGATTATCCCTAATCCAAACATCTGAAATTTGGCATTTTCCCAACTCTGAACATTTTTAAGCA
>RJWM01031989.1:0-21870 GCA_004363535.1 Dasyprocta punctata | reverse complement strand
GAGAAAACTCATTATGATAATGAAATAAACTCTTGGGAAGAACACATGACTGAACCTGGACAAAGTGATCTTGTATGTGGCAAAATATGACTCCAAAAATGATGGAAGAGAAAGGTATTGATATAGAACCTTGAGTTGTGCTCACAATGACTAGAGACAAACTAATTTGGTCTCAGTGTCTGAAAGTGCTATAAAATTAGAAAGAATAACAGCAAACATTTTATACTCCATTCTTTTGTCTTTAGGTCCTGGAGTTCTGCCAGTTGAAGACATTTTTTATTAGTATTCTGAGAACAAAAATAGATGAAACATTGAAAATTTTTATTTTGTGCTTGAGAAATACTGGGGACCAAAATAATCTATGAAAATGTAGCAGTGAATTATTTTACCTTTGATAAAGTAAATTAGACTGTGAAGTTCTTTCTGTATTGGATGATGATTATGGAAATAGTATTTTTGCTTTTCTATATTATGGAGTCTGAAGTTTTTATTTTTTTTAACATCATAATTTAGAACATCAAAAACATGATACAATTGTGCATTAAAAATAAAAATCAGCCATAACTTATTCAGGTTCCTAGGTATAATTTATACCTGTTCCTAGGTATAATTTATATTATACTCAGAAGTGATGACTGCACATGCAAATGATTTTTAGTTTCAGTAAAACCACTTTATAAAGTCATTTTATAAATGAGTCTGATTTTTAAATATTTTTCTTCTTATCCTTTTTCCTAAAGTAAAACACAAAGAACTTGTGTATCAAATATCTGCATTTTGCTTTACATTGTATAGAATAAAATTTGAAACTTTCATGAAAAAATTTTGACTGTCCAGTTAACTTCTCAAAATATAAAACATAATTGAATTTTACTTTTCCTTAGTCTCGTATTAGAAACTCCAGTTTGATGCCAACCTACTATCTTTGCAAATGATAATGCCATATATAAATATATTATATATATATATAATATATATAACTTGCCCATCTTTCTTTTCTTATTCATTTACCCTTATTCACTCCTCACATGAATTTTTTTTCTTGAAATGTTTTTTCCCCAAATACTAATACAAATACTGATAAGAAAAAGTTGAGTTTATCTCTTCCTTTGATGACTGATAGAATTTTGATAGTGTCACAGAGGAAACTTGCAAGATCTAAATTTACTGGTATTTGAAAGCTTAAGAGTTGTCTTTTATCTCAGGAATTTGATTAGCTTGGAGTACCAACCACCGCTTCACAGTTTATTACAGTGAACAGGTAAGGTGTTTACTTGGACAAAGTCCCTTAGAGTATTACAAACTAATCAACTCAGGTTAATATGAGTAGTAAGCAATGCATAGAGAAAGGTGAGTAGATAATTTCAGTTCTCAAAGAGCAAACCTTTGGGGGATATGAACTATATGGTTTCTGCTTCCAGGTTATAATCTGTGTATGTCTTTTCACCATGTCTCTTTCCATTCCAATCTCTGTACTGTCATAAAACTAACAGTTTTCTCACAACGCTAATTTTTTAGGAAAACCGAAAGCTGACAATAGTTCTGTTACTGCTTGCATCACACAACACAGTCTCTGTCTTCTTTCTAGTATATGTCAGAGACAAATAATTTTTGTAGATACCGTATCATTCATTTTTCATTCCTCAATCCAATATTTTCATTCTTCCCTTTTTTTATAGAGAGGTATTTTTCCTAGACCTCTGCTCCATCTTTAGTGATTTTCTTCAACAGCTCTGAAGTCTACACACTTCTTTATCATTCACTGCATTTTCAAGAATGAATCAAATAACACTGTATCCTGGTAGAGGGAGATTCCTACACACTTGTTTCTATAAACATCTTACATAGGTTTTATCATGTCTTTGGCAAGATAAGCAGGTCAACCATTTAAAAACTTACTTTCCTTTTAATTTGCACTCCACTCTAATAAGATTATACCATGCCTTTCCCCTCAAGAAATAGTTTAAGGCTTTGCTGTTCGAACTTCATACTTAGTGGAATATGATAACCGGTGGGATTCAATTAACCTGAGAATTTTTTTGGAATGCAAACTCCCAGGCTCTGTTCCTGATCTACAGAATCAGAGTCCACACTTGAGCAAGTGCAGCAGGGGGCTTAAATGCACACTAAAATTCAAGAAGCACAGGCCATACCTCCAAGGCAGTCCATCTAGTTGCATTAGCATTGAACTGAAATTAAATCCTCCAACATTAGTAACTCATTCCAGGCATCACAGCTTCCCTGTATGCTTTTCCAGCTTCTCAAATCAGAGTGTTCAATCACAATTTTGGTTCTCTTAATATTAGCAAAATCCTTCTCTTCCTTAAGTCAAATATGGTAAGCAAGGGATTCTGTAAAACACTTTAATTCATGTGGAATTTGTTTTATGCCATTTTTAAAAAATGCTAAAAAAATTCTCTTTGATAAACATCATGAAAAACAAAAGGCAGACTATAGTAAAACCTGTATGATAGACCATAATAAAACCATTTTAAAAAGCCTTCCTTGAGATGGGAAATTTCAGTGGAGATCTGATAAATGTGTAAAAATCACCCATAGGAAATGGAATGTGAAAAGAACATTAAGTAGAAGAAGAAGGAATAAATAGTTCTTAATATTCTCAAGAAATCAAATGGTTGCACATGGATATATGGAGGGATATTTGTCAAAATCTGATAATAAAATTTGTCTCTTGCCTATTTTTCTAATTTATATCAAGAAACTCATACTTAACATACCATTTTATTCTAGGCTTCTCTTGCTTGTTTTTCTCTCACAGGGTGACAAGTCATTGGTATTATTCTCTCTTGATTCTATCACATATCACAGGCTCCCAAACTATCTGGAACCTTTGTTATAGCAACCATTTGAGTTTTCCAGTTCAAGTTAATACATATCCCCCTTGCAACATCTGCCAAATTTTTATTTGCCTTTTACACTTCACGATTTTTGTTGTAGAGAGGGAAGTATGTAACATTTCTTATTTTATTCCTTCTAAAACTTGCACTGCGCCTAGCTAGCTGCAAAGGAAAGTTAAATTATGCCAACCCCTGTCGAAAAGCAAGATTCTGTTCTACTTATTACAATGTTAAATATATGTCCCCCTTTGCCATGCACTGTAATTGTTTTTATAATTTGTGACTATTTTTTATACAAGTAAACTATTTTTTGATAATTTTAAAGATTTAAAAAATGCATGTAGCATATACCTTGTATTCTCTCTGAAATCAATGATGCAGTTCAATGTCTTTTTACCTTGTTTTTTTTTAAACCACCTACTGGCAGATTCTCACAGACCCCCATCTCAGTTTCCACCACTACAGTCATCTGTGAACTACCACAGCCACTACTCCGCAGGGTCTCCTTACACTTTCTCCTTGGCGACACTTGACCTAAACCACGTACCTGTGTTTTTCTGTGCCAAAAATATCTTTTTCATTTTAGGCACCTCACAAATCATCTCTGATTGTGTGAGATGGATCTCTTAAAATAATTACAGAGGATATTTAGCAGTCAAGCCAACAGAAAACGCAGTATAGAAGCCAGTTCCAAATGCTAGGTATTACAGAAGGCTTGTAAGAGTTTTTAAATGGTCTCAACCTTGATATATTTCCACTCTCAGAAAAAAGGGCAGTGAGTTTCCTTGGACTCAAGCTATAGACTAAGATGATCAATAGAAATCTTCATTTTTTAAAAAAATAATGCTGTTGATTAGGAACAATATCAAAGTAGCACTCAAATGAAATGGGCTGGCTCACTGCCATGCAGGTGACCTCTGCACCACAGTGAGCACCTCTTTTAGGGTTAGATGAGCTCTGATTCTAAGCTTTCCATTGCTCCATCTAACACTGTTCTCCCCTGGCCTTGACTCAAAGCCACACCTGGGTATGCGTATGCGCTACACATTCAGAATTCCACACACTTACCCTCATGGGCCAATATAACTACCCAGAGAACCCAGAAAGCTTCTCAGTGTGCTTGACACCCCTGGACTTCACAGAAATGCCCCTTACCTCACTAGGAAAATTAGCTTCCATTTTTTTTTTTCTGTTCCTAATGGCTATTCAAAATTCTGAAATTTGTTTTTAAACCTCATTCCACTTCTGTCACTCAAGAAGTTCCCAAGAGTTCCCAATCCAAGCCACTAAACTACTGTTCATGGCCCGTTAGGGACTAGCATGGCAGGAGATAAACCAGCTAGTGAGGAAAACGTCATCTGTATTTACGGCTGGTTACTGCTGAGCGCTGCCTCCTGTCTAATCATAAGAACTAATTGTATCTATCCAAAAGGTATATACTGAAATTCTAACCCCCCTGTGTGGTGGAATTAGGAGGTGGATGGAGCCTGTGGGAGGTAAATAGGTCCTCGGGGAAGAAGCTTTATGAACAGACTAGCACCCTTAGAAAAAGAAGCGGGTTTGCTTTATTCTGCTCTTAGCATGTGGGCATTCAGTGGGAAGCTGTCAGTACACAACCTTAGAGTGGATGACAGCCCCGCGCCACCACACACTGGGACTTCTGGCATCCACTGCTGTGAGAAGGAAGCTGCTGTCCTTTATGTGTCACCAGGTCCACGGGCTCTGTTACAGCATCCCAAAGTGACTAACGCAACGACGAAAGGGTGATCTGGTAGAAGAGAACCTCGTACGGGAAATAGAGTATGAAAGATAAAATGTTATGAAACCAATATAAATATTAATAAAAGAAATAAGAAAATGTTGGCAAAAGTATAAAACTTTTCATATCTGTGTATCATATGAATAATGTAATACTAGAAATTGTCATATGCTGTTTACACTGGAATCTAAAAATGTGCAGTCAAAAAATAGTCAAAAATTGATAAAAATTTTAAAATTTGATTACTCCTCAGACAGTTAAGAAATATAAAACTACTTTTCCCCAAAATGCCTTATAGTTTTGCATAAAGTAATTCTTTCAAACATGAAATTAAGTAAAGAAGCAAGCTAATAATATTCTATAATAAATACATCTTGGAATAAATTTAAAAGATTAAATGCTCAATAATACTTTAATGATATTAGCACAAACTCAAAACAGACTGAAAAAGACAAAAAAGGGATAAATTATAGAAAAAATTTAATCATTCTTTTGCAAGAATCTTCAAATATTAACATTTTAATACGTTTTATTATAATTATCTATTTTATGAACCAAATGCAATGTATTTGCTTTAAATGTTTTCTGTCTGAATAAATTATTCATCATCTTACTATTTTTAATCAGTGTTACTGTTCAATATTTATTGCTGTTGGAATATATATTTGTTCATTTTGATTGCTACATTTTAGTTACTCACATTAGAAAGCAAAGTATAGGTGATCATTAATAGTGAGTCAAATTGACTAAATTATGAAGGGCCTGTAGGAGGTGGTGGTGCACGCCAGCAATCCCAGTCCTCAAGAAGCTGAAGTAGGATCTCTGCTGGTATGAGACCAGCCTGTTATATACGGTGATTTCAGGGCCAGTCTGAACTACATAGCAAGACCTTGTCCTGAAAACAAAAACAAACAAGCAAACAAAAAGAATTGCCCAATGCATTAGTAGATCCCACTTCTGGTTGTGTGTGAAGGGTTTCCAAAGATGATTTTCACGGAAGTCAGCAAATTGAGAAGAGGAGACCCACCCCGACTGTGGAAGCACCATCCAAAAGGTTTGAAATTACAAATGAAAAGTTATTTAACTAGAGAAGAGAACAAGGAAAATCATTATGGTAAAAGCAAGGTTGGGGACTCTTTCTACTGAAAAGAAGCATCAATGTAATATCTCATTATTCTTATTCGATATTACAGCGTGACATGTAGCTGATATAATAAAATAATATAAGGAAATACAAGGTAAACATCTTGAAGACAAATAGAAGAGTGTTTCATTAACAAATGATGTTATTGTAGATACATAAAAACATCACAGGATAGTAAAACTCCACTAATATAGCAAGTTTGGGATACAAGTTTAAAGTACTATAAAATAGCCAATTTTTATATAAGTACTGTGAACAATGTTATTTTATTTTATTTTATTTTATTTATTTATTTATTTATTTTTGCGGCACTGGGGATTGAACTCACAACCTTGCGCCTACCAGGGCAGGCGCTTAAGGCACTAAGCCAAACTCCCGGCCCTGGTTTTTGAGGCAGGGTCGCACTATGTAGCTCAGACCGGCCTTGCGTTCGCGTTGTAGCCCAAGCCGGCCTCGAACTCACAAAGCTCCACCTACCTCAGCCTCCCGAGTGCTGACAATGTTATTTTAAATTAAAAATAATGTATAATATTACCAAGAATTACCTAATTAGATATAAATCTAAGAAATAAGAAACCTCTAGAAAAATAAATCAAAGTCAAATAAATGGAGAAATTAAATAGTGTGTGCCCATAGGTTGGAAGTATCAATGTTGTTAAGATATCAATTCTTCCCAAAGTGACTTACAGTTTCGATGCAACACCAATCACAATCTCAGTAAGCAATATTGTAAATATTTGAAAGCAAAACAAAGCAAAACGATTTTATGCAAAAAGGTAAAAGACCTCAAACAGTCCCATAATGTTGGGAGAATAACAAAAAAGAAAGACTCACAGAACTATGAAGCTACAGTAATCGTGACACTCTCATATTTATGAAAAAATGAACACGCACATCAGTGGAACATGATATAGGGTCTAAAATAGGCACAAACAAATTTAGTCAGCTGGTCTCTGAAAAAGAACCAAAGGAAATCCAAAAGAGTAAGGATAGTCTCTTTTACAAATGGTACTAGAACAATTTGACCTCACATGCAAAATGCTGGACCTAAACAAAGATCTTAAGCCTCTCACAAATGTTATTTCAAAAGGAATTACTGATTTAAATGTAAAGTGTAAAACTAAAAAGTTTCAGGAGAAAATTTGAAAGAAAATTCATGTGAAATTGAGTTGAGCAATGAGTTTTTAGACATACCATCTAAGAATGAAAGATAAAAAATAAGGATTTATTAAGGTTAAAACTTATGCTCTGCCAAAATCACTGTGAATAGAACAAAAAGAAATTCCAGATAATTATGGAAATTGTTTGTGGTGCATATATCTGCTAAATGGCATGTATCCAAAATATTTGAAACAAACCAATCAAAATGGATGAAACAACTCAATTGATACATCATAAAAAAGATAAGCAGTTAACAAAGGAGTACACGAAATGATGTTAAACACCATGTGTCATTAGAGAATAGCCAGTTAAAGTATCTGTCATGACTTGTATCTAGATGCCCCCTCAAAGCCTCATGCAGTCATAGGTGGCACTTTTTCAGAGGTGGCTGGATTCAGACTGTGTGATTGGTGCATGGTGCAATACTAAGATTAAGAGTGCTAGAATTAAGGGTATGTGATTACTAAATCTGTTCACTGATTGGTTTGACACCACCCTAATCTCAGTAGCCTGGATACAGTACAATGGACAGAAAACAGCTTGTCCTTCCCCTTTGCTTGCTTTGCTGCCTTCTGTCCACCATGAAATGTGTCTTTTCTATGATGCATCTCTGCCATGTGCCACCCTGCCTTGAAGCCAGTTGATCACAGACTGAAGCCACTACAAACTGTGAGTCAAATGAACCTTTCCTCCTTTGACTTTGGGTGTCAGGTACTTTGTCTCAGTAACGAGAAAAGTAAATGAGGCAGTATGAATGAAATTTAGTAAGTAAGGAAACAAACATAAATTAAATGTTATTACATAGCTATTAGAGTAGCCAAAATGCCAAACAATTATAACAGTATGTGAATTTCCTAGGGCTATAATGAAGTGCAACAAATGTGACATCTTCAGACACAAATTTATTTTCTCCTACTTCTAGAGGCTAGATTTCCTAAATGAAGAAAACAGTGTCATGTTTTCTGTGAGGTCTCTAAAGAATTCTTTGTGCTCTCTTCCTATTTTTGGATGGTTTCTGCAAATGTCTGACATTTTCTGGCATCATTCAGTCTTTACCTACACTCCCTTACAGCATTCTCCCTGTGTGTCTCTGTGTTTGAATTTCCATCTTTCTTTGGAATGGTCTCTCTGTATTCCATTTGGCCTTGTGTTCACTTGAATATATCAGCAATGATCTTATTTCCCAATGAGGTCCCATTGATAGGTACTAGGATTGGCACATGAACATGATTCGTAGGAAGGTTTTTCACCACTGGTTTGGAAAGGTGCAGATAATCACAAGAAAGAAGGCACAGTGACCCATGTGATAATGGATTAGAGTTGGTGGTAGCAGTATCACCTCATATTTAACTTAATATTGATACATACTTTTATGTAGAGACACATGTAGATATATGAATACATGTACAAATATATAGATAGATAGTAATAGATAGATAGATAGATAGATAGATAGACAGATAGATAGATGATAGACAAAGTTTAGGGAGCTTAAAAGCAACAATAGCACAGTATAATATGCACAGCTAACACCTGCAACTCAGATCTTATTTATGTACCAGGCTTCGATAAAAGGAGCAAAAACTCTTTAGAGCAATTGGTGATTCTAAGACAAGGGCAGAAAACATACAAGAGAAATGTTAAAATTGCACATCCAGAAAATGATAAATTTTTAGAGAAGACAAAGCACATACAGTAAAATTCACAATCATGGGGATAAAAAAAGAACATAGGAACCAGAGCGAAAAGCACATAATTGGATTTTAATACATAAGCATTGAATTTTAATTTTATGTATAAAATAAATACTACTGAGGCCATCTGATATAAGTTAATGACTGAAGAATGTATACATCAGAAATGAAAACAGACAACCTTTCCATGAGAAGAAATTCTGAATTATTTGTGGAGGTGTTTCATTCTCAAAGAAGTAGAATAAACTCTCTATTTCTTTAGTATGGACTGCATGTAATGACTATCTTCCCAAGACAGTCTTATGGAAAGGGAGAAAAAAGTAAAACTGTGCAGTAGACAAAACTAAGGATCATGTGATCAACGTTAATATCCATACCGATAAACCGATAAACTAATACTTAATTTTGATAAAGCAAAACTCAAATGGAACTATATCTCTATGGTTTTCCTCTCAGAAATATATTAGTTATGCAAGCATTAGAAATTCACAAGATAATCCCAATTAAGGAGATTTCAGTATATCCAACAGTCCAAACTACCTGACAAAAATATCAGGGTCATCAAAAACAAAGAAAATCACTGGTGAGACACTGTCAAGGGTAACCTACGGTGATATGACTAGTAAATGTCATTTGGTATCCTGAAAGACATAAAGCATATTTGAAACTAGGGAAACTTGAATGATTTTGATTCATTAATTCTCACAAATGTGACATTCTATTAAAAATAGGCAGAACTAGTGTGGAATATGTCAACTCCTTGTATTAACTTCACATTTTGTTCTGTAATTCTAAAATATCTCTAAACTAAATGTGGTAAATATAGGTATATGTGTGTATAGATATTGTTAGGATCATAAAATCTCGAAGAGAAACTCAGTTGTTTCTGTAATTGGCCTATTAGACCCACCAAGAAATTTATTTTCTGCAGAAAGCTAGTAACTATCTTCTTTCTGAGAAATGGCTAAATTCCAGAGAAAATTACAATCTCACAATGGTCACTTTGTTGGACATGATAAATTGTTTCTAACAGTACATGTTAGAAGATAGCTCAAATGGTAAATCTCTTGAAAATGTTTATTCTAGTCTTTATATTCTACAGACCATATTAGGAAGAGAAATAGTAAGGACAATAAGAACTATTTGTGGTTAGACTTCCTTTATAATTCTCAATCCAATGGAAGTTACACTGTTCAGAAGGCAATAAATTCTAGATTCTCCCAAGCATTAGTTTCTCTTGCAAAGCTGCTCCAATGAATACACCACTGAAAACAGCACAGACTTGTGTCTATATTGTTTGTTAACTCCACTCACTCTTTCAAGTCAGTGAGAAATGCAACAGAAACAAAATGACTCCAGAAAACATAATACATTAATCAGCTTTCTGTTAGTGGAACAAATATCTGAGATAATCAACTTATAAATAATATATAGCAGAAAGTAACTAATTTGTGAAAAAAGCCTCATTAGTCATAAGGAAAATGCACATTAAGACAGTAATTAGTTACCTTTTATTGCACACTTGCATCAAAAATTAAGAGTGGATGACATCAAGTACTGATAAGCAAGAGAAGGGGGAACTCTCTTGCAGTGCAGACAGGACACTGTTATATGTAAAATAGTTCTCAAAAGCTTTGGTAGTATTTTTAATAGTTAAATGTGCATACAAAATATACTCAACAATATTTTTTCTAAGTTTATGCAAAAATATGTATGCACAAATACAGATAACACATTTAAGAATTTCAGAGAAGCATATTTCTAAGGGCCGAATGCTGGAAACTGAGAAATAGTCACGAACAGCACAAAGGATCAATAATTTGAGATTTTTCCACACAACTGAAAAGTACCCGGTACCGAGAACAGATATAACTGTAAATCTAAGTAGCAATTTGGACATGTGCAGCAACACTGTACAAAAGAAACTTCAGACAGCCATTCCACAATACATACATATTTCAGTGTCATATGCTGCACATTGTAAATACATATTTGTCATTTGAAAAATTAATAAGTAAGAAAAATAATAATGAAGGCTCAATTTATATAGCATTCAAAATACACAATATTATGAATTAGTTTTGAGAATGAAAGAAACAATGGTACAGAAATTGGATTGACAAAGGTTTCCACAGTACTGGTGATGTCCTAGTAAGTAATGTAAGTAGCCTTACATCTTATTTTCTACTATTTGGATTTTATTTCACCACAAGAATATAAAAATATTTAGCATTCAGCAGCAAACATTTTCTTTATTCAGTCTAATGCCTATGAGTATTCTACCTCCAAAATTACTTTTTTCATTCTCTGTGTGGAGAATAATTTATGATTCTTCAAAATTTAGATTTTAATCTTCTGAGAAGTTTTCATTATATCTCCTGAATCCTTATGTATCATTTATAACATTTTAAATATTTCCCATCCTTTCTTGTCTCTTTCCACTTGACTGACTGAGCCTAGCTCCTTTTAACCTCAAGAATTTTGACCATCTCATCGTTCTCCCCTTTGCTGCTGACTGATAATCACTGAATGTTGCCATTTCTCAAAGCCAACCACAAACCTCGCCACGCCTCTCCTCTGTCTTGCGGACAGTCTTCAAGTGACCTAAAACACCTCCTTTTCATATTGTTTCTGCCAGGGCGATATCTGATTAATTTTAGGACCTGCACCGCTGGCAACTCTTTCTGACCCCATGAGATGATTCTCTCAGACACCAGAGAACTGGTTAACTGGAATGGTTAACCCATGTTTGACTAATCGCTTCTCGCAGCACGCCAAGAGCCCTCCACAAACTGCCGTTGTCTTGTTAGCAGGAGGTAATGTTAATTTTTGTGGTTGTTGAAGGCTAACAACAGAGTCAAATGGGAGAAAATGTCTCCGCCTTCACAAAACTCCTCAGGACTGTGATTGATCGTCTGTGTAATGCCATCCCTGCGTTCGTTTCAACCACTGCGTCACTGGTAAAGCAAATGAGGGGATTCTAGTATTTTGTTTGGTTTCAGCCGATTTACATGAGTGAGATTTTCATTCTTTCCTGAGACTCATCCTACATTCTCCCCACTCTAAGTCCCAGTCTGAGTGTCTGGTAGCACCCTAGCTATGCGTGCAAGGCTTGAAGCCCAGACTTTTCACTCCACCTCAGCTCCTAGATCAGCACCAAGGGTCTCATGTCTCAGCCAGTACACCCGTGTGTGTGTGTGTGTGTGTGTGTGTGTGCGCTTCATGCAAACCCTGAACTCCAGCCCTTGCACGCTAAGTGTTTTGTTTTGTTTTGTTTTTTAGTTTCCCTTATAGCTGGTGTTGGCCACCCCTTTTAAATGCATCCTCACCCCACATTCTCCAGGCTGGATGGTCCATTTGTGACTTGTATTTCCCCTTTTGTTACTCACCCGCCTCTTGCTTTGAAGGCTCCACAATTCTACCTCTAAATATACCCAAATCTTTTCATTTAAAAAAAACGTTTTCCTGATGTTGCATCCAACACGGTGCAAACCTATTATCTCTCTCATTTTCTTCTTCTATAAATGTAACAGAATGTAGTCACTGTCCTTTCTTTACTCATTGTGTTTATTATTGTTGGTGAGAAATGTCTCAATACTAATGTAAAGTACCAGACATAATTCAGCTCTAATGGGTGTTCAAATATTAGCAAATTTGCTTGAAATTTTTTAAGAGGAAGTTGAAACTGTGTGTATCCTTCTGCTCTAACTTTTCTCTGTAATTCAACTTTTCCCCTTTCTAGCCTAGAGGCAAATATATAGTAGGGCTGGTTTTATAAGTACATGTTTAATTGAAGTGCATATTCTTATACTTCTAAATTATTCATAATAAAGTTTTACAATTTAAAATTAAGTAACATTACATTTATGGCTCTTTTCTTACCTTTCTGTTTTCTTTCAATATGATGTTTAATATCGTTTATTTTATCATTGTCTTGGTTACTTTTCTCTTATTGTTGAGAAAAAAATACCTGATGCCCAAGTGAAGAAAGGAAAGGTTTATTTATCTTACAGTTTTTGGAGGTTTCAGTCCATACTCAGCTGGCTCCAAGGCAGGGTGGTGTGGCTGAGGGGCAACCATTCATGGTGGCTGCAAGCAACAAGAGCGAAAGGGCAAAAAGAGAAAGCACTCCTCCTCTCCTCCCTTACATTGTATGCTGGCTCCCCACTCCTGGGTGGGTGCAGCACTCACATTGCCAATCCCAGCACTAGACAACTAACCAATCATAAACACTAGATTTAGCTGCCTCCATGATTGCATGAGGCTTGGGGGGGCATCCAAACACAAACCATAGCAATCATATATGTAGTATTTTTTGATGTGACTATACCACAGCTTATCAATTTTCTGCCTGAGGATACTGAAATTCCACTTAGTATCATTGTTATATCAAACAATGCTTCAATCTGTAAGTTTATCCTTTCTGCTTCTGCATGTATCTGAGAAATTCATTTTACTAGTGTAGTTCTCTCCTACTGGAATTCCTGAGTCATAGTACATAGTAATTTTTTAAAAATTTAACTGCCAAACAATGTTCTAAATGCTTGTAGCAACTTGAGTCTCTCTGGTAGTGAATGTGGTTTCAGAACAATGCATGTCTTAGTCACTTTTCTTGTTGCTGAGACACCTGGAACCCTCAATCTAAAGGAAGAGATTTTCCTCACTAATACTTTATAGAGGTTTCAGTGTATAATTCACTGTCTCCAAGGTAGGAAGGCAAGGAGGAAGACTCTAGCAGAGGATAATTATTCATTTCACGGCAACCAGGAAGTAGAACGTGAAGGAAGATATCCCCTTCCCAGTCATGCTCCCAGGGACCTGCCTCTTTGGACAAAGCCCTAACTACTAATAGCAAGTCAGCTAAACTGCAACCAAAATACAATCTTTCAAAAGCCTCACCTATGAGCTCATGACCTTCTTCAGGGACACTTAGGTATCAGCCATAACAATGCAAATCATTACCAAGACTGAATACTGTTAGACTCTCTAGTATTTTCTGATATTTTGAATCTAAAATGCATTTTTCTTATTTTAACTGGAATTCTCCAGATCACTGTGATAATGGAGGATACTTTCATGTTTTATAATCCATCCAAACTTTTTAGCTACTAACATTCAGTCTCATATTCTTTATCATTTTTGCTAGTGATTCTAGGTCTTGCCTTATTAATTTAGATGCAACTGTGTTCAGACATCTTCTTCCCTCCTGGCTATGGCTACGTTTGTGTACAATTTCTATTATTATTGAAGACTGGAGTCTAAATATGACTTTTCTTTTAAAATCTTTTCCCTGTTGATTTTTCCCAAGTAGCAGTCAATTTTTTCATAATTCACTGTGATTGAGTATCTCTGCAGGTTTTCTATTAACTATGTCCTGAAACCTTAACCATGTGAAGCAACCTGTGCAGAGTAATGATTCAGTAATACAAGTCACAGGTATGAAAATGAGAAGAAGGGGATGACTACAGGTGGAGTCTTTGAAAAGGTGAAAAAAGTAGCTGATTTTAGAGAGTTATTTTGCTTCGTAATTAGTCCTTCATTTCCAAAAAGTGTTAAGTGTGCAAACTGTATCCAACCACAGTGAAAAACACAATGCAGGTCCAGCTCGCATGGCCTCTCCTAGCTCCGGGAATATCTGAAATAGTGCAAGAATATTAATCCACAGTGTCATGTGCATGTGACTGGAGAACGACTCATCTTCAGCAGAATTTCTCAAATTATTAAGACTCTACCTTTTAAGATAATTAAAGACTGCCTATATTTATGAATTCTCAATTCTATTCATTAACTGATATATCAGACTATTTGCATTCTGCAAATGAAATCAAAAAGTAAGCTTCCATTTTTTTCAACATTTTTATGAAAATTTCAGAATAAAAGAGCACTTATGCTAAAAATTGCATTAATTTTTGATGCCTACATTTTAAATATTCATACATCTTTGTGTCACAGATGATATGAAAGGTAAAATTATAGACTATTCCCATTCTATTGCTCACAGTGTCATTATTAACAAAATCACTGTTTAAAGTTCAGTATACAAACCTAAACTGAAGGCTTACTTTTTGAGTGTGCAAGGATCACATGCAAAAATGAGAAGGTTGGGAAAATAGAAGAAAAATGCTTGAAGATTTGAAATGAGAAGTTCACAACAGTGCCAGGTGTGGTGATGCATGCTTGTAATCCCAGGATTTGGGAGGTTGAGGCAGGAGGATCGTTGAGTTTGAGACCATCCTGGGCTACAAAGTGAGCTCAAGGTCAGCCTGAACTGCATATGAGAACCTGTCTCAAGGAAAAAAAAAAAAAAAAGAAAGAAAAGAAATTCACAGCAGGAGAAAGCTGACCAACAAGGAGAAGTGAAAAATCTCAAGTAATCAAGAAAATGGAAGTTAAAGCCAAAATGACTCCACATTAAAACCATCAAGTTGGAGGAAATAAAAAAGTCAAGTTATTATGGTATCAGGTATATAAGTAATAGGACCCCAGCAGTCTTCATCTAATGCTGAAGGAAGTATAAATGTAAAAATTCATTTAGTGAGGAAGCAAAATGTATTTTCTGAAATTAAATGTGCATACCTTATGAAAAACACTCCTCTAAGTATATAAAACCTGAGGGATGCTGGCATATTTTCACTAGAAAATGTGTATAAGGTATTTCCTTGTGGATTTCTATGTGCCTGAAGCAAAGGGCAAGTTATTTTTCAGACATGAATTAACACACACGTAACCTGTGGACTTTCCTGCCTCCACTACCACATGAGCCAATTTCTTCAACACATTTCTTAAAATAAATCTCTGCCTTTACCTCTGCCTCTACCTCCTCTCTGTCTGTAATCCTCGTGTGTGCAGGATCTACAGGGCAGGCTGGCAGATTGAAGACCAGGAAAGAGTTGCTGCAACTTGAGGCTAGGATCAGATTATAGGAGAGTAGAAATCTCTCTCTCTCCAGGACCTCACAGGGCACACTTTTAAAAATTATTTCATGGGAAAATTTGAACTAGCATCTGATCAAATATCTGGGCCTTATGGCCCACCCAAATTGACACATAAAATTAAGCATCCCGGAGATGTAATAAAAGAACGTGTGTGCTGTTAGCCTGAAAACCATCAGTAGTGAGATTCCGGGAAGCATCATTAAAATTCCTATTTTTCAGTGATATTCACACCTGAATATTGACACACAATTGTGACATTGTCAATCCTATTGCTCTGAGTTTAAAGGAGACAATCACAATCCACAACATGCATTCCAATGCAAACGTATCAAAATAAATTATTACGAAATCTCAAATTCCTACGATGATTGGCAATCCATTAACTGTTTTCGATTCCCACTTCAAGTATTTTTAATCACTTGATTTCTACACCTCACTTTTGCTCTTATTCCAGTGTGCATTTTCATGTATTTTTACTTTATTCTCACTGATAAAAATGATTCCAAACTCCTCAGCCCAAGTATGACTTTTCTATCGCCATATATTACCCACTGGGTACCACATATTCTATTCTTCTTCTCTACTGCTAGAGTACTATTCTCCGCACTCTTTGTCTTCCTGCCACTACTCCCCATCCATCCTCACTGCACTGTAAAACTCTGGCAGCTGCCTTTATTCCTCCTTCTGGTGAATCAGCTCCCATAGAGTTCATGAGAACATCTCAGTTACCAAATTTACTGTTCTCGGACAGAGCCATTTACATTGTACTACCTAAAATGAAATCTATTTGTCAGAAACAGAAATGACTTCAGACCATCACTCCAGCTTTCACAGATATAAAATGGATGCTAAAAAGCTACTCAAAGCCTGATACCATGAATTTCATTTCTATGACTCATTAAATATGAAGAGTTTGATGCCAGAGTGAAGGAGTATTGCAGATTTAGTTCAAGTTCCCAAAAGCACTGATTATGTTTTAGTCAGGGAAAAAAAAATCCAGTAAAGGATCAGAGTAAATCAAATGCAGCAGCAGAGAGGAAAGTGCACTAAATTATTTCTACTTTCTTTGACCTCCCAAATTCAACTCTAGTCCACTTATTGATCAGCAACCTTCAAGGGACTCCCATGTAAATGTGAGGAATAGAAAAGGAAGTGGAAACTTTGAAGTAAAATGAGTTAGTTGTGCTTTCTGAAATTTGTTCCATTTTTATGAAACATAGAATGTTGGAAGATATGTTTATCTGTTCATCTGTCTTTTCAATATTTTATAATTAATTTTTTTTGTTTAAGAGAAAAAAAGGACATATAACAAAGACAAAAAGCAAAAGAGACAAACACACGACTAGAGTAAATGCACAACAGTAACATTACAGGTTTACAAAACAGGATGATAGAAACTTAACAATGGCTGCAATATTGTATATCGTTATCTTTAAAACGGTTGTTTACATTAACAGATATAGACATGTAAAATTGGTCTAATCATATGAATATTAATTCTTCTTTCTCAATAATGAATACATTCAGCAGTGTGTTCGCTTTAGTTACCTTACATATACATATATACAGCTTTATATCTTTTCCTTTTCCCTTCCCTCTTTAGTGCCCATCAATCAAAGAATGGATAAAAAAGGTGTGGTATTTTTATTTTATAATTAATTAAGAGTAATGACACAATTTAGGTATATACAGTGATCACATTCCTCATAGGGAATTTGTCCCTGTACGTGATGTACCTTGATTTGTCTTCTTTTTCTCTCCCATTCCTCTTCCCTCACTTTAACCCCTCCACCTCTCCTATTTTCAAAGTTTCATTTCCATTTTATCCTTCTTTTCTCATTTTTTCCTTTCTCTTCCTTCTTTTCCCCATCCTGATGCCCTAGTGTTTCTTTTCTTTTCACTATTTTAAAGATTTTATTTTTAATATTTTATTTTCCAAGAGAAAATTCAGAATGATTTTTAAAAGAATGTCCTAGTATTTTTCTTTCTTTTCTTTGCAATTGAACCATAGTTTCCCTCACTTTACATATTGAATTCCATCATTGTTTGGTTCTATTCCAACATCACAAGCACCCTGTGCTCAAAAAGCTTGGCAGTACTTGACGTTCAGGAAAATGAGTTATTTTGAAATGTAAAATTATGATTGTTTTCAAACCCAACTTGCAAATTCAAACTATACCCCAAAATATTTAAAATTATAGAAACACTGAGTTAAGGAACTCGATTAGCTTATATGAGAATTTTTCTCAAGAAGTTTTGATATAGTTAGTCTTCACTGACACATGGGTGGATGAAGAGGTCTCTGAAGAGGTGATTGGAAGACATCCACAGATTCATCCACTTGTGTTCACTTGTGTTGGTTTGCACACCAACCCCCACTGGAGGCTGCCTTCAGAGGGTGCGGCTCGTCCCTGTTCCTGGGAAGGAAGAAGCTATGCTCCACTACTCACTACTGCCATGGTGTTCTGCTTCACACGAGGCGCACAGCAGTGCAAACAGCCAACCATGGACTGCAGCCTCTGAAACTCCGAACCCAGCAAGGCAATTCCTTTACTACGGCGTGCGTGTCCTTGTCTAACAATGGAAGGCTGACTGGTTCAATGATATGTAGTTTATCCTTCTTGCTTGTAGAGTAGTATGCCATTGTGTATAAATAGCACATTTTTTTTTTACCTGTTCCCGAGCAAACTTGGTTGAAGACATTAGTTGCTAACATCATGTCCCTTATTTTACTGTCCTTGTTTTGTTTCTTTTATTCTTTTCCTCATTCTAAGCAGAAGTAGGATCCTCTGATCAACATTAAGGCCTAAAGATGCTCTCCATTGCCTGGCATACATAGGATTTTAAGATTCTAACCTAATTATCTATAGCTCAGAAACAATGTCCTTCCCCTGAAAATTTTACCACACATTCCATCCCAGAATCACTGTGGATGGATGTAGTAAGATGTGTGAAAGCACACTGGACTGTGTTCTCCTCCAAGGCAAAAGAAAACCTGAGTTTTCAAATTGACCCATCAGCATTTTGTTAGTCCTTCTCTTCCTTTTTCAAATAACTGTGATTTTTTGCCTCAACACTATCAACTCAAAGACTTCTCTTCCAACATGGGTGATATCAGTTACACCAGTGGTACAAGTGGAATCTGGACTTTCAAGCACCTATGAGAAGTGACACCTGTCTCTTTTGGAGACTGCTATGTTCATAGTTTGGATAATTTTATCTTTTTTATTTTGATAGAAACTGCAATATTATAATTTAATTATCACATTTCGATTTTTTCCACTTGATGTTTTTAAATGAAATTTAGATTTTGAAGCACTCTGAAGAGGTAGTTATTTTTCTGGGTCTAAAAACTGTTGTCAGAAATTATAAAACAGAGAACAGCTAGTGGACAGACAGGGAGAGCGCACCTTTGGGAGGAAGATGGACACCGCGGAACCTCTCTACCCGTCCTGTACGTGTTCACCACGAAGCGTGTGAGGAGTGAAGAACTGAATCTCTCAATGCACTCGGCCTGGTCTGAATCTGCCAAACCACTGCTAATCTTCATGATCTAAAACAATGCTTATTAGGTCAAAAATGGGCTCATACATTCTCCTGAAAAAATAGTTTGGAGAAATAGGCAAAATATGTCGCTCATCTCCAATTTCCCAGAGACAACTCCAGTTCACATGATCTGGAAGACATTTTCCAGGGAAACCATGCTGAATATCTTTCTTCACTGTAACACATACTCCTGATTTCTGTGACACCTGTTTGTGAAGAACCCAATTTAAATTTATATATAACTCCTGTTCTTTCTACTTAAAACTCACTGAAAATGTGATGAAGTAGACAAATTGTGAAAAGTCTCTCCTTTCTAAAATATAATTCCTGTAAGGACAGGCCCCATACCTGACTCCTGTACTGTGTCTCTCCCATGCTTAGCACAGTGTCTGGTAGGTATGATATATATATATATATATATATATATATATATATATATATAAACTAATTAGATTCAGATTCCCAAGCTTGCTTTGCAGAGATCACAATTTTTGTGGGAAAAGATAAAACAAAGAAAATGTAACAAGGGCTTTAACAGAAATACATACAGTTGAGTTTTGAATTCCAGATACTTCTTGGGGATATTAAGATATGGGCAAGTTCTTCTCTAATAAAGCAAATTTAGCCAAGAAATAAAAGTTTGAAAAGTTGTTGGAAGGGTGAAGCCTGCATGGAGGGGATAAATCTATGTAAAGGTCAGCCTTATGAATTTGACTCTGTCTTTTAGACTCTAGAAATCCACTGAAAAAGTTAAGCAGTTGAGATGCTCATCTGTCTATTTAACCGCAAATGTGCAAAGGTAATAGATTCCCTAGATTTATTTAATATTACACAGCTACAATATTTGAAGATAAACAGTAATTTTCTAAGTTGAATTTTGGGATGAGACAGTTCGATGAGAAAAACTTCATACAGTGAATGAGATGCAATAGACATAAAGTTAGAGAACATCACTATATCTGGAAATTATTATAAAAGAGATTTCATTAAGTACAGTCTAAGCTTTTTGGTTCTAATACATTTTAATGAGAAAAGGTAATGGTCTTCACAGAGTGACAAATATACCCCATGTTTCTATACATACCTGTCCAGTATTCACTAAGGCACAAGAAGTCTGGAAAAACATGCACCATTTATTAGCAGGGATAATTTATCAGCCTTTTCCACAAATTAGTTGAACAACTTAATGATCTTGGAAATCATCAAATTCCACCCCTATTGAGCAATCTTGTAGCTATTACTCAAGATCCCCAGGGCTCTCTCCACCAGGGTAGAGAGCACTGTATTGCAAACCCCCTGGTATTATCTGGTTGCTGACAAGAGTTCTAACTTATTGCACTGGTTCTTAGCAGCAAGCAGAGCTTCCTGAAAAGTGTGGGCATCTCCTACACACTTTGACAAATAGATATTTTGCATTAGTCCTCCTGGCGGGTTCATGTGTTTTCCTTTTTACATCACTAATATTGAGGAAGGTCTCTTGAAGACACCAGGTAAATTACAGCACTGATTCTCATAACCTGATTTAGCTCAATGTCTTAGGATTTAAAATCTACTGCTCTGCCTTGTAACAGATTGCCCTAAGTGTGTGCAACTAAGAAGATTCTCATTGTTGAAGCTAATAATTAATTATATGTGCATCAAATATCCACATGGATATATTATATATATGTTTATGCATTCATGCCCATATACCTATATTTGTACACATTATTTTCATACATGCATACATACATTAGGAAAATGCATGTGCATTTTAAACATGCAAAATCTACATACATTTCTTGTTCATAAGTAAAATTTAATTTTGATATTATAAAATTTTGTATTATGTACAGACTATTTTTATGAATGAGATCATTTTTAATACTTTCTGTAACTTGTTTTTTGATTTCAGAATATTACAGATAAAATTTAAACCATTACATTGGTATTTCATTCACTAATTTTTTCATTGAAGTTTAGGTTCTTTTGCCTAATCATGATGTATTCAATTAATCTCTTGAAACAATTAATTTTTTGTACTTTCAAAAGTTAAAAACAACTGACATAGATAGTACTATATATAGCTGCTTGTGCTAGTAAGAGAGTTTTTATATAGGAAACTTCACTAGAAATAAAATTAATGGATTAAAATACATTCAGTTATGATGGATATAGTCAAACTAATAAAGGAAATCTTATAAACCTTATTTTATTGGCGCATCTGTTTCTCAACACTCACTATATCAATTGGCATTGGCTGTCTACAAGTGAACCCAAACAGAATGGCTTTTTAAAAATCCAATTCATTAGGCCCACAGTTTTATTGATGGACTTGTTGGGCCTGGCTCACCTGGGCAGGTTTTCTGGCAAGATGCAATTCATAAGATCTTTACCAATCTCTTTATAGCATTTGTGCTCTCTGCTATGCCATCGACCAAACACAGGGCACAGGGTTAAAATCCAACAAGGAGAGAAACAGACTCCATCTTATAATGGAAGAATCTGAAAATTCATGGACTCTTACTTTTGAGAGGAAAAATTTACATCAGGAATGGTTATACAGACATGGATAGGATGACCCCTATCCATTTTGCAATGTACATTTATGATATATTCATAAATAGGTATCACTAAATGAGAATCATTGTGTATGGATTTTACTTTTGAAATTTAAAATCCTACTGAGAGAGTGATTAAACACTTTCCATTTGAGGGAAGAATAACTGAGGCAGCTAGAGAATAAGCAACCACGGGCAAGGTGAGTAAATCTGTCCAAGGTTATATAACCTCT
>RJWM01031988.1:0-21880 GCA_004363535.1 Dasyprocta punctata | reverse complement strand
AAAAAAAAAAAAAAAAAAAAAAAAAAAAAAAAAAAAAAAAAAAAAAAAAAAAAAAAAAAAAAAAAAAAAAAAAAAAAAAAAAAAAAAAAAAAAAAAAAAAAAAAAAAAAAAAAAAAAAAAAAAAAAAAAAAAAAAAAAAAAAGAAAGAAAAGAAAAGAAAAGAAAAGAAAAAGGGGATTTTAAGAAAATTAAAAGACTTCTGCACAACAGAAGAAACAATCAACAGTTTGCAGAGACAATCTACAAATTAGGAGAAAGTATTCCCAAGTCATACATTTGCTAGCATTAATATCCAAACTATATAAAGAGCTCAAAAGTTCAATAGCAAAAAAACAAAACCCCACTGTAAAAATAGGCAAGAGACCAGAATAGACTTTCTCAGAAAATATTCAAATAGCCAACACATATATGAAAAAAAAAATGCTGAACATTTCTAATCACTAGGGAGATGCAAATTAAAATCACCATAAGCCATCTCACGCTTATCAAAATGGCTTTTGTTTAAAAAAATGGAAGGTAACAAGTATTGGCAAGACATGAAGGAAAGGGAGCACTTACAGACTTTTGGTGGGAATGTCAATTAGTATAGATATCGTGGAAAACTCTTCCTCAAAAAATAAAAAATGAAATTACCATATGATCCAGCAATCTACTTCCCAAAGGATTTTAAATCAGCTTGTCAAGGAGATAACTATTCATAGCAACCAAGTTACAGGATCGACCTAAGTGTCCATCAACAGATGAATCATAAAGAAAATATGGTGTATATTTGCAATGGAATAATATGCAGCTGTGATAAAGGAGGAAACTCTGTCATTTTCAACAGCATTGGTAAAATTGGACAATATTATGTGAAGTAAAGTATGCCAGGCACAGAAAGATAGATGCTACCTATTTGGCTACATGTGGTATAAATCAAACGCATAAAATAGAGCAAAATGGTAGTTACAGAGCTTCAGGGTAGATGGGGTGTTACGGGGGATGATGATCTATGGGTACCTGGGCCTCAGCTACACGGAAGGAATTTTTTGAGATCATTGCACACCATGGCTATGAATGGCTAAGAAAGCAAATATCAAATGTTCTCAACACCCAAAAAAATGTTGTTTGAGATGAGGATTATGCTGATTTGATTTAATTTTTCCTCATTTTATTCTTATGTCACAACATCACTTTGTACCCTATAAGTAAATACAATTATAAATTGTCATTTACAAAAGAGAAAGGGAAGGAGAGGGAGAGAGACAGACAGACAGACAGAGACAGAGATGAACATGTTCACATAAAAACATAGAATTGGAAACGGCTTGTAGGTTATCTTTGGATTTTAGGATGTGAGAGATGGCTTCCTTCTTCCCTTTTTTGTAATTGTCTGCTCTTTTGATAATGAATATGTATTACTTTTATAATCAGAAAAAAAGAGCTATTTAAAGAAAAAGAGGGAATCTGGCCCATTCCTTAAGGCCGTTACTCATTAAGACTTCCCAAATCCCCTTGTTAAAATGAATCTCTTTATACCATCGCTACTGCACTTTGTCTTATATTATCGTATTTCTTCATTTGACATTTGCACGATATTTTTCTCGTAGGCAGTCACAAACGTACACCTATCAGCGATGGCGGTGTTGTCCAAGCTAACTTTCCAGACACCTACACAGGCCCAGAGCAGGCTTCCATTTCTGAGGGGGCAGGGTCTATGAGTTTTCATTGCTGCTTCTCACTGCTAGGCATGTAACAAGGGCTCAAAGTGAATTCAGTGATTTGGAGAGAGTTTCTCTTCCCATTGAAAACTCGATTTACTATTAATCATGCAGACTGACAGACATTGATGTATCCAATAGGGGATTTCAGGGATACCAGTAAGGACTTTAATCCCAGCCCACCTGGATAAACTCACTCTGGGTTAGAGTGGTCCTGACTCTGTGAGAATGGAAAATGTACCCCTATCACATCATTCTCCCCTGTAGAAGGCCACCAAGGAAGTGGAGACCAAGGCCCCATGGAGGACAAGGAGCTGGCACTGGGTGGAGGTGGCAGTCCCAGAGACCTGATGTGCCCCTCCTCCACCCCAGTCCTGCTCGCAGCTCTAGGAACCGGACCTCCGTATGGATTCCACACGCTTTGCAGATGTGAAGCATCCTCTGAGAATGGTCTCAAGATGCTGAGGGTTGAGCTTTGTGAGGAGACCCCTGTCGGTAGGGTGAGAGAGGAAGTTGCATGAGGGGCGCTTTTTTCCCCCTCCTTACCTCTTTCTTCCAAGTAGCCGAGGGGCCAGGGTCCCATTATCACTTCTCCACTCCTGACTCACACAGAAAAGAAGCAGATGGCAGAGAGGGAGCCAGGGAAGACCAGTCTCTGGACCTGGACAAAGACATCCCCGCCCACCCGGCTCACTAGTGGGAAGACCTTAGACAGACCTAAGACCAGGGGAAGTTGGGCCAGCACAAGTCTTGGTGCCCAAACTAACTGATGCCTGTTCTAGAACTTGAATTTTGAGCTCCCATTCTACAGGAATCCAGACAGAAACTCTACCTCACTATGGAAAGGCAGCAGTCCCAGGGAGTTTACCAAGTTAAAGGACCAGGCTCAGAGGTCAGGGATCCAGGCTTCACAATTCTCTAGCTGCTCAATGTAACTCAGCTGCCCCTTGTTCATGATCTCACCAAGAAGCTGCTGGGCTGGACTACAGGGTCCATGATGCTTCAACATCAAGGACTTGCAAACCCCCAGAGCTCTGGCCGAGAAGCAGGATATTAAGCTAAGCACATTCTCTTCATTGTTCTTTGCAGCCCCAGTGCAGGGGAGTTACAAACGTGGGTGTGAATGAAGTGTTGGGAAACCCATATTACATTAGTTGGCTAGAGGTGCATTTGTGAAGTGCCTCAAGACATGTGGCTTTAAGTAATAGTACTTTACAGGTAGGGTATTAGCATCAACAGCATTAGATGTTTTGAGGGTTGTGAGTAAGAATTCTTTTTACAGCTCTCTCTTAGCTTCTGCTGGTTTTCTGGACAACCTTGATGTTCCCTGGCTTGTACGTCACCCTAATCTCAGGTTCCGTCATTGCATGGTGTTCTCCCTCTATGTCTGTCTCCAAATTTCCTCTTTTCATGGGGACACCGATCCTATTGGATGAGGGGTCCACCCTACTGCAGTGCGAACTCATCCTAATTACATCTCTTTCCAAATGGGGTCACATTCAGAGGTACTGAAGGCTAGGAATTCAACATATGAATTTGGAGGACAGGTTAAACCTATATCCAGAGAGTGAGCAATTTAGGAGGAAAAAATCATCTTTTATCTCCTAAATCCTGCTGCTCTTCAGGATTTTTACTCAAACAGGTTAGCTATTCCCTTGGAATATCATTCCTTTAAGAATTTCGGAAATGTCTACTTTCTTTCATCCTGTTTTTTTCCGGTTTTGTTTTGTTTTGGTACCAGGGATGGAACTCACGCTTGCCCCACAGGCGCTTATGCTGCTGAGCTAAATCCCCAGCCCTCATCCTGTTTTCTGTCCTGTTGCATCCCTTCCCCGAGGTATGGGGTGAACAAGAGCTTAGTTACTTGAATCCAGGCAAGAACAAAAGGAAGAAAAATCAGTAAACCATTTAACATTTCCAGGATACTCTTCTTCAAAATAACTAAGTAGTTGATTTCCTGGAGCACTGAAAAGGAAGGCTGAAGCCAGGGAACTAGGAAGGGGAGAGGACTGGGGCTCCAAATCCTAGCTGTGTCCTTCTAGGACATAAGAATCAGCCGTCAGCATTCACTCCCTCAGCAGCCAAAAAAAAGAGAGGAAGCTAGTGTTTTAAAAATCACCTTTATTTTAAAAATGTACATAATCTTTGGGTAATTCAGGATTAGCTTACGCATATTTCATAAGTTTCTGAGGAGACTAAAGCCTCAACTCCAAACCAAGAGCAATAGCTTATTTGATTGGTGGAAGGATTGGAGAGGACCTCATGATACAGGAAAAATAGATGGCTACTGAAGACAGAACCTCACACAGACAGGCTTCCCTTCAGTATTCAGACAGAGTCTTAAAATTATGTCAAAAACATTAAACACCAGACTTGTGATTATACCCACATCTTATTTGCATTTCATCAAGGTTTCCACATTTACAGAGCACAGAATTCAAAGTTCGGCAGACTTCAGAATCATAAATTAATTTAATCTCATATTAATAATAACAATTAAAAACTAGATTCTACCCAGTGTAGTCTCAGTCCCCACACAGGACACGTATCTCCCGCTGGCAGAACGCCACCCTCCTTGGCACTCTGTGATTATGACACAGAGTTACAATGAGCGTGCCAAATCACAATATAAAATAAGTCAGGAATTCGGGGGCCCACAGAGGGATACAGCAGTCCGGCAGCCCAAGTACTCCATTCATTCCCAAGCAGAACTGATCTGATCTGCAGGCAGTGAAGAAGGACAGGCTCTGCATCATCCATGGGCTTGAGTATTTTCCCAGATGTCCCAAGAGGAGCAGTTGCTGTCTCCCAGGAGAACAGCTAATTCCCTGAAGACAGGACTCCTGCTCCTCTCCCCCACTCCATTCTCCATCACAGCAAGGTCCAGTCCAGGTGTGAGAGCACGGAGCAGCCCTCGATGAAGGGAGAAAGGAGGGAGGGAAGGAGGCCAGCATGTACTGGGCACCTACTAACATAATTACTTCTCTGTAGTCTTCATAATCGCCCTGTAAGGCAGGATCATGACCGTAATTTTTCAGATGTGGAAACAGGGATGAGGATTTTCCCAAGGTGCCACACCAATTAGGTCAGTTGTGATCTCCGAGGTTCCGACCTCTGACAGTGGCATAAATTCTAAAGAAGCACACTCCCCACTCCCTAAGGGACCTTTTTGCCAAAGGCTCACGGGGGTCAAAGAAAGTGAGGGCAGGACACTTCTAGCGTAAAATATGATTGAAAGTCATTTGAAAGGGGAAGATTAAAGAGCTAAAAATGATAGTAGTTAGGAAGAGGTTTTGGGTGTAGGCATTAAAAAGGAAGAGTCGGAATGTAGTACATAAACCCCACTGGATAAAGAGAGTCAGGCCAGGCAGATCCTACAGAAATCAGCATTCAGAGGCTGTGGTTTGTCTAGTGCCTTCTGTGGGACTACACTGACTGCCAACATAGGTAGGAGGCTTCCAAAAAAAAAAAAAAAAAAAAAAAAACTTGCTCCTTTACATTCCAGCAGATCTTAGAGAATAAAATACTGGTGATAAAGGAAGAAGGTGACTCATTTGATATGTTTCTTGTCTTCCCCTAAGTCCCATTCCAACCCCCCCAGTTCTATGAAGTCTCCTAGGACCCATGGACGCAGGACACAGTGTGTGCCTCCTGGGCTCATGGACAGAGGTCCTGCCTCTCCGCAAGCCCCAGTGCTTCCGGCACAATGAATGTCGGCGCACTAGTGCCTCTTCGATGTCCCTGTCCCACTACATTGTGAACCACTTGAAGACAGAGACTTCTTTCTCTGCACAGAGAGGAAAAGCGGGCTGATAAACTCTTTGCTCATAAACACCCAGCTGAGGGCAAGCCCAGCCAGCCAAAGTGATGACAGCATCACATCCAGAGGGCAGGGCCATGGGGAGCAACTTTGTTCTGGAGAACTGAGCTGTTTCCAATACCCCGTGCTACCTCCCACCCTCCTCATCCCCCAGAACAACCCTGCACCTGGCACAGTCACGATATGGGAGTTTCTCTAAAGTATCAGTACCTAGGTAGAGATCTCAAGCAACCTAGAATGCTGGTTTGGAAGAAAAACATCCCCAGCTTTGGCAGCCCGGGTGGGAAAGGCAGAGCTTGCATCTACCTATGTGGAAAGAGGGGAGGATGCTGCGGAAAGGACGTGAGGTGTGTGTGTCTATGTGTGTGGCAGGAGGCTGGACTCACAAACTCTGTGCCTATGGGGAAGGCTGGGCCTCGTTCCTCGGCCTGCAGCTCTGGGAGCCCCAGAGCTCCCGCAGACCAGAACCCCGAGCGTGCAATCAGCTGGCTGAGACTCTCCTGAAAATGGTCCTACCAGGCTGGGTGGCCAAGGACCAGCCATGAAATGACTGATGGAGAAGAACGAGGGTGCCTGACCAGGGGCCCACGCTCAGCAGCGAATGTTCCGTAAGCCAGACAACGTGACTTTCCCAAGCACGTAAATGTCCTCATCTGTGCCCTCATTGAGGTACTTTACCATGTTCTTCTCAAAAAGCAGTGGGTGGTAGGCACCCATCGTGCAGGCGATATCGAAGTACTTCTGATAGTAATAGCACACATCAGTCTTGCGCTTGGATGGGAGGAACTCGTAAACGTCCACCTGGTCACACAGCGTCATCATGATGATAATGCCTGCGGAGGGGAGCAGAGGTGAGTCCCACCTGACAGCCCATCCCAGTGCCCCAGAGTTCTGCCCAAGGGGTGCAGCCACTCATGACCCAAACTGTACAGAGATGGCCGCTAGAGTTTCTATTCACTCCTCTGATTCCCAGTATGAGTTTGTTAAACCTGGCAGTCTACTCCTCAGGATACGGAACTTTTGCATCTTATGCACTTTATGGAACTTTGCATCCCCTGAACCTTGGCCAGGGTAGGGAACATGAGTCTTCCCTTGACATCAGCAGACTAGCGGACTCCATCAGTCAATGAGCTTACCAGTGGAATAAGCTAAATGAAAGAAAGGGGCCAAGACAACTGAGCTAACTGAGGAGACAATGCATCACATGTACTTAACACAGCACTCTATACCCTCGATGTGGTATGATTTGGGAAAAGGTTATTCCATATAGTACTTACAGGAATAGGTACAGAAGAGGGAAAATTTCTTCCCATAGCTGGGAAGACAGAAAATTAGAAGAGCAGCACCCTTTGGTCTGTATGAAACTCTGCTCATTGTGGAAGGGAAGGTGGAGTCAGGGAAGTGTGCCCCAGGCTGGTGCACTCCAGAGAGGTGGTGCAGAACAGGCCAGGGCAGGGGCAGGGGGCTCATGCTACCACTCACACTCGTCCCCAACTGGCTCCACAGAAATGTTCCCTCTTTGTTCCTCAGGTTCTTTATCTGCCCCAAGGGGAAGATCTACTCCACCTTTCTATTGCAGAGGTTATTCTTATGATTAAATAAGACCACAGTTCTAAGACCTCTTTTGTCCGCTATTAATAAAAGAAATCTGCATGATGAAACAATTCTCACAGATGGAAAAACTATAAACTGCTATCAGCCACTTCATTTCAGAAGAATTACATGTGGGGAAAGCCCCGTCTGCCCTCAGAGAGCTCTGCCGATGACTGATGTGGGCACAGCAGATGCTTCTAGGAGGAAGAATTTCTCACGGGAGAAGGCTCAAGTAATCCCATTGCGACTCACCGCAGGGTGGACAGGTGAGAGCCAGGAGGGAGCCAGTGTGGGGGGACAATGGCATAGGCAAAGGCAGGCCAGTGGGACAATGGGAAGCTATGCGCTTCAGGATGCCAATTACTCCTGCAGGAGAGGCTCAGGAAGAGCCCCAAACGCACCCATCCAAAAACTGAAGCAAAGGATATAGAAGACACCATACTGTGAGTCCCAGCCTCTTTCCATAGGAACGGCTCTGATGGGAAACTTCCTCACTCATTCACCCAGGGAACATTTACCAAAGGGCTACCCCATGCTAGGTAGGGCAAACACAGTCACCACCCCGAAACGCTTTGGAACCTGGCAGGGGAAGTAGACAGTGAGAGTGGCCGGGACGCTCCCCCAGGAGAGTGGTCCACTGTGGGGCTACAAGGAAGGAGCTCTCAGCCTTAGGCATACAGTCAGCCTGCATCCTCATGGAAATGACTCAGTGATCCAGGCAGACAGAAAAAGAGTGGGGATGGCAGGCGGACCATGAGGACGGAGAAGTACAGAGAAAGTCTGAGAGCCTTGGGCCGGCGTTCAGGAGCCTGTATCCCCGACCTACTCCACTCCAGGTCCCACAGACCCACTCATCTCCATCCCCAGGGGAGTCTCCCCGTGTATTCTTCTCTCAGGACTTCTCCCCCCAGGTATTTCACCAGGGTGGGCAGATAAAGGCAGGAGTGTGTAACTGACTTATTCTCTGCCTCAGTCCCCAAGATGACGGCACGGCATTGTTACCGATCCTTTCTCTACTGAAATATTGGATAAGGTCTTGATCATAATTTTTGGTATGAATTATGATGTTTAGAAGCATTGCAATGAGTATTCCTCGATTACTAAGTTTTGAGGTTCCCCCCAATTGATATAAGAGCCTTGCTTACTCCATGCAAGGCCCAGCCCTGTTCGTCCTGTTTTTCTGCCTTCTCCACTTGCATGTGCACAGTTTACTCCACGTCCATTGCCAAATCCTGCCCTCTCTAAGGCCTAGTCCAGTGCTCCCTCCTCCATAAAGCTCCCTGCATGTCCGGCTAAAAGGGGTCCTCCCTCCTGTCCACCACCTTAGAGAGGACTAGGGCAGGATCCTGAGACTTAGCCCTTCCGTCAGAGCAGATACCAGATTCCTGCCTGAATCCTCCCAGTAGACATCCTAAGGGAGAAGAACTGGATCTTACTTCTTGCTGTATATTAGATAGAACTTGGCACAGTGAACAAGGAAAGCAAATACTAGCAATTGTTTTGATGAGCAAATAAATGAATGGATGGATGGATGAAATCCCAGAAGAGAGCTAATCTCTTCTAGAAATAACTGCATGAGGTCTCCCCACACCACCCCAATGCGGACCTACCGAGCATCCCGGAGGATGGGGGATTTGGCTGGATCTCTTCTGGGGAGATTTCCTGAAGAACATCCCACAGCTCCCAAGGCATCTGGGGTCTGAGGATGTAAAAGGGCTGGTTGGGATGCAGCTTGCGATAGCTCTTGTAGTTGTTAAAGAAACTGTAGTCAGGATTCTGGTACCACTGAAAAAGAAGAAAGTAGTGTTCTCAGGAAAGAAACGTGCCCATGCCCAGGCTCCTGTAACTAGTCATTCTCATCAGAGGATGTGGGAGAGGGAGGACTAGGGCAGGATCCTGAGACTTAGCCCTTCCATCAGAGCAGATACCAGATTTCTGCGCAGCAGGACCAAACACAAAGTCTGTACTCACGATAATGTTGAATTTGGTGACCCTGAATAGTTTAAGACTTTAGGGTCACAGAGCCTGGGAATGATATCAGAGCTGAAAATGGCCTTAGGCACTATCTAACCCCATCTTCTCCCTCTCTTTCTTTCTTTTCTTCTTTCTTTCTTTCTCCCTCCCTCCCTTTCTTTCTTTCCTTTACTTTCATCCTTTCTTTCTTCCTTCCCTCCTTCCTTCCTTCCTTCCCTCCTTTTCAAGATAGGGTTTTGCTACATTGCCTAAGCTAGCCTCGAACACTTAGGCTCAAGTGATCTTCCTTTCTCAGCCTCCCAAGCAGCTGGGACTACAGGACTACAGATGCATGCCACACTTGCCTGGCTGTGAAGGAGTCTCATTTTTAAAGGAGAGAAAACCAGAGCATGAGTTACTACATTTATGGGTTTAGGGTCCTTCTTTAGACAAGGCAAATTTGATTTCTAAGTGAGATCAGTGAAAAACTATAGAAACTAAGGTAGAATGGGTGCAGGAACATCAGAGACCATCAGCCACGTAAGTTGGTAGTTCCAATTTAGGAATTAAGTGTCCCAAGAATAGTCCTGTCTGCCTTTCTGAGCTCACTGCTGCCCACAGCAGGCAGAGGCCAACTGGCAAGTATAACAAACACACTGCTCCAGAAAGCCTGAGAGCCTAGCAGGTTGGTGACCCTTGGCTCCTTCGCTGAAAGATGTTGCTGATCTAGGCTCCCTACTTAGGAATCAAGCCCTAGGACACGTGACGTCCCGTATCCACATTCTGGTTTCTCCACCTGGAAAATGGGAATAACCAAGCTTCCATCTACTTACTTATAATGCCATCAAAGTGAAACAAAAAGAATTCCAGAATTGGAGACATAGGATGGAAGTGTAACTACTGTGTGTTCCTGTGGATGCTTGTTGGGAATAACTGCTTTAGTGAACACAATCTACCCTAGACAGCAAGAAATCCAGTCATCACTGAGAGAGACAAGTCCATGGCAAGGCAGGACGGGGTGTGGAGAGCAGCTGACCCTGGACAGGAACACTTTTGAATCCACTAGTCCAGATGATGTGGGGTGCCCTAAAACTCAGATAGCCAGGACTGGTTCCCCTCAGCCACAATTTTAAAAACTGAGGGACTCAGGAAAATCAGCAGGCGAACAAGAGACTCAATCCCTCCTTCCCCTGCATGTTCACTTACCTTTGGGATATCTGCATGGTACATGGAGGGGTCCCACACAATCAGGATTCCTTCATTGTACAAACTGTCCCTGAGGAAGCGCCCTTCTGTGGTGACCAGCTGCAGAAGAAAGAAATGAGCTTGTCACTTGAATGTTTTGGTGTGGATGCTTGGCTTGTGATGACAAGTGACACATCACAGACACCACCTGAGTTCCCAAGCTCTCCATGGGACTCTAAATTGCTGCAACATTACCTGCAGTGTGAGGAAGGGAATACCAGCCTGAACTGTGTTGACTTGAAAGGACATTTGTCACAAGCCATTAACCATGGCACCGAAAGGGCTCCATTCAGACTTTGGAATTCTAGGGGGGAAGGCAGAGTGAAAAATGACATGGTCTCCTAGTTGTTTGGCATCACACTTTGAGGAGGGTCAGGAGAGCAGTGTTTTAAATTAGAATATAATATAGTATAGTACAATATATTAACTATAATATTTGGAATATGATAACTAGAATATAACACAACATAACATAACATAACATAACATCATATAATATATGATCTCTGGAAATCCATTTGGCTCTTATATCCAGTGCACAGAACGTGTCCATCTCTCTCATGAGGTCCAGGGCAGGCAGTAATTTCTGCAGCACTGGAAAGGATCACCAAGTCCATGGCTAAGCACAGAGGAAGCCATCTGCTTCTTTGGAGGGACTACAACTTTAAGCACAAGAACCTCACCATCTGCATTTCACAGATGGAGAAACCAGAATGTGGATGAAGGAAGACACCTGTCCTAGGACTTGATTCCTAAATAGCCTAGATCAGCCAACATCACCTCTTTCAGTGAAGGAACCCAGAGTCAACCAGCCTGCTGGACTCACAGACTTTCTGGAATAGTCTGTTCGTTATACACGTCAGTATCCTGTGAGGCAACCTCTTAGTCCTCCATTTTCCTGTTCAGGAAATGGGGACACTTACTCTGCTGTCTCCAACAGGAGAGGATCAAATAGAGAAGACGGGTAAATAAGAAAGACAGAAAAGTGGCCCTAAGGGCTTATGCATGAAGGGAGTCACATCCCTCTTAGAAAGTTTGAAAGCCGAAACTGAAACATGCGGTCAGTTATCAAGCATCCTAAAGAGTAGGTGTGACAGATGTGGGCCAAGTGAGAGGGGCACGTGGCAGAAATCAAATCAAGAACCAACTGCAAATGAAAGTAAGAATCACAACCATAGTCCCTCCCGCCTAGGCCACCATCACCAAGGTTGACATCTAATCACTGGCACAGTGGTGGTGGCATCTGAAAATGACAGAGGGAGATTATCCAAGAGCGGCCTGAAGAACAGTCATTGCCAGGAACCTAAGAACACTGCTCTGCCCACTCTGGCCCCACAGGTGCAAAATGTCCCTAAAGGCCTGAGGGAGAATTTCATCCATCCAAAGCATCTTTGAGACAAGAAACACTGGTGGTGGGCCCATCCTCACCAGGGACTGTGCACTTGTACAGTGCTAAGAAGCATAACAGAGACAGTGTGGAGATGACCATGGGTGAATGAATTTTAAGGAGAGACAGGATGTTCCGGACTGAGGGTGAAATGTGAAAAGTCCCACATATGAGTGTATGTGGCAGAAACTGCTAGTGGTCACCCACTCTCTATTCTCCATTTCTTCCTTGGTAACAAACAACTCTGACTTTTACCCTAACTTTTAACCTGTGTTGACCTGAAAGGACATATGGCTACCTAACACAGAATATCTAAAATAAAAATTTCCCAGCCTCTCTTGCCGCTAAATGCAACATGTAACTAATCCTGACCAATGGTATGTTAGCAAGTATGACCTACAGGAAGTGCCCTCAGAGGAAGAGTCATGGCCTTTGTTTTTTCCTCCTTCTGGCTGGCTAAAAAGTAGATATGGTGGCTGCAGCTTGAGTGGTCATTGTGATCTATGAAGTAGAGGCACATGCTGAGAATAACAAATCCACAAAGTAGGAAGAACCTGGGATTTTGACCCTGTGGGAAGCTTTGGAATGTCTACCTCTGGACTTGTATATGAGAGCAATATAGTTTGGTCTTTTTTGTTTTTATTTATTTTTTTTTTTGTAGTACTAGGAATCGAACTCACAACCTCACACTTGCCAGGCAGGCTCTGGGCTGCTGAATTAAACCCCCAACCCTTATATTTTGGTCTTGTTAGGCTAGTCTTGGGGATGGGTGGAATGTTTCTAGCAGAGAAACCCAATTCTAACTGGGAAGGTGAGCAGTCTGTTGAGGAACTGCTCAGGATGCCTAGGACACAGGGAGAGAGCTAGAAGAGATCAAGGAGATGTGGGCATGGGCCCTGGCAGCAAGCTCTGGGCTTCTTTGATGTGATAGGGAAACTTGGAGAAGGCTTCCTAGAAGACAAGGCTTTGCAAAATAGACATGCCTGAGCTAGTGACAGGGAGCACCCAGAGGCAGAGGGCCTCCCCATGCATCGGTAGATGTCTTCTGAGACAGAGAATTTCATTCATCTAAAGCATCTTTGAGACAAGAAACACTGGTGGTGGGCCCATCCTCACCAGGGACTGTGCACTTGTACAGTGCTAAGAAGCATAACAGAGACAGTGTGGAGATGGCCGTGGGTGAATGAGTTTTAAGAAGAGACAGGATGTTCTGGACTGAGGGCGAAACAGTCCAGCTCCCCCCACACACCCTGAAAGAGCTGGTTTAGTGAAAGCAGAAACTTTTCTTTAACTATGCCTCTGTCTATGCAGAGTACTGATGCCCAGTGGTTTATTTACACATTATCATGAGCATCAGTGATAACTGGCATTTTAAAAATTGTCTCCTACTAACAAGACCCCCCTCCAGCAATTTTCTTACAGTACACAACAGGAAGTTAGTGGCAGCATCTTCCAACTCCCAGAGACATTCCTGGGATCTGTGGCTTTACTGACCTCAGAAATTTCTAGATAGGTGCATGAAGTTTTCTTCTTTACCATAAATGACAACAATAATGGATGTTATTATGGGTTATGGCCCTGGGTCCCCTCAAATCTCATGTAATCTTGGCATGAATGCAGCTTAGTCTAGTGTTTGTGATTGGTTTGTTGTCTAGCACTGGGATTGGCGACATGAATGCTGCAACCGCACAGGGGTGGAGCCAACATACAGTGCAAGGGCAGGAAGAAGGCGCGTCTCCTTCTCTCTTGCTGGTTTGCCTTGCTGTTTTGGCAGCCGTGAATGGTTGCCTTGGAGCCAGCTGAGTATGGACTGAAACCCCGGAGAAATAAACCTTTCCTTCCCTAATTTTGGGCATTAGGTATTCTGTCTCAGCAACAAGAAAAAAGTAACTAAGACAGATGTCATTTAATGATGCTTACTAATACCATTTACTTCCATATATTATCTCAGTTGTACTCACGATAGCCCTAGAAAGTGAGTATTAATATGCTGGCTTTGTGAAAATGGAAACACACTTAGAGATTTGGTATAAATTTTGTGTAAGTCACATAGCTAGGAATTAAAGAAGTTTGATTTGGGCCTTAGATCTGACTCTAAAGGTCGGACTTCTAACCTACATGGGGCACTATCCCATGGACAGAAGGCATGGTGGCCACCCACACTCTCAGGAAGAAATAGCCAGGAAAGCATTTGATGAGGTGTTTGGGAATATGAGAATTTTGCCTCTTGTCTGAATTGCAGCACGACAGAATAGGTAGATTAATGAAGGACTGACCAAATCCATCATTTTCCATATGTGTAAAGTGAAGTCCAGAAAAAAGAGAGAATTGTCTGTGGTTGGAGGTCAGTTTGAGACAGAGATAGGACCAGAGCCTAGACCTGGAATCTGACCAGAATATTCTGTCTTCTGCAGATGCACACACAAATACAACAAGCAGACATTTAAATGAACAGCACCCCATGAATATGGAGGCCACTCCCAATCCTCCTGGGTACAATGGAGTTGCTCGAGATGAATGACAAAGTAATCCAAGAAAACCAGAGTTGGGGGAGATAAATCATAGTTTTATTTGGAGAGAAGAAACACAAAATGGTCATGGCTGGGGTCTGGTAGAAGAAAAGGAAGAAGCCAACAACCATCAACCCCCGTAAAACACACACACACACACACACACACCCCCTCAAGAGGACATGGCTCTGAACTTACCCACATTAGTCTCCTTTGTGTGAGGCTCAAAGATTTCCTCAAGGAAAGACTGACTGAAAGCTATGCAGGGAGCTGACAGTGGGAGATTCAGCCCCGGTCCTCGTCTAATGCTGTGGTTTCAGGTGGACCCCATGACACCTCCAGGCTCAAACACCATGTTTACAGACACAACACCCTGCAAGGCCTTAGCAGGAAGCACAATGAGCTTCTCCAACACTCTTGTAGTTACTGCTTAGGGAAGATAACCTGGGTCCAGAGGTCCTGGGGAGAAGGGGAGTGAAGGGCTCATAACGAGGAGAATAAGTCATTTCCAGAGCAAGAGAGCCCCAGAGGACATCTTCCAGCAAAAGGCTACACAAGGAGAGGGAGTGTCGCTGTTTAAAAGCAACCTTTCCAATTACAAGGTAACAAATGTTCACTGCAGAAAGTTTGAAACGTAGGAATAGAATGTGCGTGGGTATGTGCATGCACCATGCACACACACACACACAAAGGAAGAGAAAACATTCATAACTGCATTTTTAATTATCTTTTTCTCTTTGTTTTGGACTGAATTGTGCCCCCACCTCTACCCCTCTGCCCACAAAATTTAAACAAAGCAACCCTAATCCGAGTGCAGCTATACTTGGAGATAGTAAAGTCATTAAAGTTAAATGAGGTCATGGGGTGGAACCCTAATTTAGTAAGGGTGGTGTCCTTACAGGAAGAGGAAGAGACCACAGAGTCCTTCTGTATGCACAAAAGAAAGGCCATGTGAGGACAGGACAAGAAGACATCTGTCCGCAAGCCAAGAATTAGCCTTCACCAAAATCCAACCCTATTGGCACCCTGACCTTGGATCCTAGCCTCCAGAACCATGAGAAAGTAAATTTCTCTTGTTTAAGCCACCCAGTTTCTGGTATTTTATTGTGTTCACCCAAGTTAATATATCCTCTGTGTACGTTTTGTGTCAGTGTGTGTGTGCATGTGTATGTGTGTGTAGCTGTCACATATCTTAACTACAGAGTCTAACCTTAGTGTCTTTATTAAACTTACAGAACAATCCAGGTTAATGACAAATACCCAAAGAAGGGGTCTAAATGCCTAAAATTTCAAAGTTACACTAACACATGTGCATGTGTGCGTATATACAGATGTGTATGTATGCATGCATATCGTGTGTACAAACATGAATACATGTGTACATACATATTTTGTGTATGAAGGGGTCTAAATGCCTAAAATTTCAAAGTTACACTAACACATGTGCATGTGTGCGTATATACAGATGTGTATGTATGCATGCATATCGTGTGTACAAACATGAATACATGTGTACATACATATTTTGTGTATGAGTACATGCACATATGTGTGTGCATCCACACATACACTTCCTAGCTCTACTTGCTCAAAGGACCAAGAATCACAGACAGGAAGGAGCACATCTAGTGATCAGATCTTGGTTTTTAGTACCATTTCTCACTTAAAAAAAATCAGAGATATTTGGTTGATCACAGAGCAAGGCCAGAACAATACAGGGAAGCAAAGTGTTCCTGAATTTCTCAGTGCTTCTACAAAAAGTTCTGGTCTCTTCAAATTCTTCACATACACTGACGATTAAACCTGTAGCTCTGTTACTGCCCCTGATATAATTTGGGCAGGTCACCCTCTCTCCTCTGACTTCAGTCCTCTTGTACAATGAAGCTGTCAGATAAGATCCTGGGTTATACAAGGGCAAGGGGTACATCTGTCTCTGTCCTAGTGTTGGTTGCTAAAATTCCAGCACCTCTCAAAGTCTGGCACAGAGAAAGTACACAATGAGAAATTCCAGAATGAAAGAATGCCTACTTGATTTCCAAAGTCTTTTTCATTTCTTGTGATTTCCAATACCATTTGAATCACCTCAAACAAGGTAGCATCATTACAGATCCTACAGATATTAAAAGGACAATGGAGGAGTACAAAGAAAAACTTATACCAATACATTAAATGACTTAAAATAAGTGGGAAAATTCCTTGAAAGACATGAATTAACAAAGCTCAATCAAGAAGAAACAGATGACATGAATAGCCCTATAGCTAGTAAAGAAATTGAATTTTTAGCTGAAAATCTTCCCACAGAGAAATTTCTAGGTCCAGCTAGCTTTAACAGGGAATTGTCACAAACATTTAAGAAATAATATCAATTCTACCCCTCCAGACCAGGAGAATAATTCTCAATTTACTCATGAGGTACCCTGACACCAAACCCACAGACACAGCCAGAAAGGGATTCCTCATGAGCATGGGTGCTTGCTGGTAGCTAGTAAAGCACCATGAAGTATAAATAACTTGAAGATGGGTGAAAGCCTGTTATAAGCACTGGCTACCTGTGATAGCTGAACTGAAATGAAGCGTGAGGTCAGAAAAGAGGTCATCTCAAGGACAGCTGGTTTCTAAAGTGTGGGCTTTGATAATACTCTTCCAGGGTTCAGTGGTGCCTTCTCATGAATCTCATGCCCAAAACTGCTGCTCCTTGGTTGAACCTTCAAGATCAAGGGCTACTTTGGAGCATACCCACTGGGCTTTGTATTTTGTAGCCTCTGCATACAAGAGGTTGGGTCTTTTATCTCTAACTGAAGTCCTTGAAGGGAGGCAATTGCATTCTCCTGCTGTTCCTCATACTGGGCAGGAATTTTATGGGAGCTTATTTGCTTGCCCGAATGGAATCTGGGGCAGCTGGCTGCACACCAGATGGGTGGACCACAAGGGAAAAGAAGACTGAGAACAGCTCTGACACATTAGAAACCACTTATAACCTGGACTTTGGAAAAAGAAGGCAAGCTAAATCCAATATCAAGCCATGGCCCTTTTCTGTTTTTTAAAGACATCAGTGATTTAGAATGTGCCTGCTGGTCAAAATCAAGAAGCCCCAGAACTAAATTTCAGCTTCCAAATCATGTTGCCAAAATCCTACATTAAAAGGATTCTATCAAAACCACCCAACTCCCCCCGACCCTGCTCTTTTTAGAACTGTCCCTGGTGGAATTCCACCCACCCTCACTGCCCTGCTAACACCTATACCTGTTTTTATGAACCTTGAGAGAGAGAAAAAAAAATTCAGAGCTTAAAGAAAGTTTTGAGGATTTCAGGAATTAGGGGCAAACAGACCTTAGATCTTAATGCCACCTCTATCTCTTACTCTCCAAGCTATTTAGAGTAATTCACTTAAATTCTCTGGCCCTCTAGGTGTGCTCGAGTAAGATGGTAGCTGGGATCAAGCATCCCATGGTTGTCATGAAAATCAAAAGCAATAAGAATGGAAGGCCCTTAGGCAGCTTGAGTATTTAATAAACAGCATCATTTCAGGATGAGCTCCCTTGAGTAGTCTGGGAATTTACTCCTTCAGCCCAGCAGCATGCCCTGTTGCTAAGCAGAAGAGCTGAGTTTTCCCTCCCCCGTCTAGCACAAAAACTAAGGAAGCCACTGTCTTCATATCCCATTACCATCTCTTCCCTTAGGTTCACTGAGCACAGCAGGTGCTCAGCTTAGTTTCACAGAAACCTTCTTACGCTTAAGAGTCAAAATTGGTTTTACTTAAAGACCCACATTTAGCTCTACTGGTTTCCTGTTGACTCTCATAACAACACCTGGCCCAGGCCCATGAACAGGTCCACTGAGCCGACGGTAGGGTGTTGTTCTCTTTATAAAACCACCTTACCAATAAGAAAAAGCACCTTTGTGTTTTTCACAGCCCTGTCACAGTCCAGAGGCACTGTCCCTTGCCACATGAGTGGGTGGAGAGGGAGAGCTGGAAAAAAACAGGCCCTGCTCAAGAGAGCTGGTGGCAGGAGGTCTGCTCTGGCTGTGAAGAGAATGAAAAACTCAAGTGCAGAATCTTGCCAATACCAGAGCTATCCTCTCTGTGACTTCTGGGTGCCAGGGACTTTCTGTGCACTGGTGAGCTCTTAAGAGTACTTAGGATAACAGACCAAGACAAAAGATAGACAGGATGGGCCACCAGCTTCCTAGAATGCAAAGATAAGACAGGGTAATGATAGAAAGGTGGCAATCATAGTTCAGTACCACAAGAACCATGTCGTGGAGCTGCCCATGACTAGATTATTAAAGCGACAACCCAACATTTGGTGCTGCCCATGGGAGGAGAGGAAGGAGGGTCACACGCCTGAGAAGGAGACAGGATAAACAGTGTACCCTGTGAAGGGCTGGCACAGGGCAGTACAGGGATCTAAAAGTGTGAGAAAAGATGCTAAACTTCAGTGGAGAACACTGCATTCTCTACCACACACCTTTCCTTCCGCTCTAGCTGATTCTGGTTCTATTAGAGCTATTCAGACCTATGTAAATTGATCAGCCCTCACTGATGTCACCCACAGGAGTTCTGGTTGACTTCCCTGCTTCCTCTGCTCAACCTCATGAAAAAAGTTTAATTCCTTTGTTCCAAATCTCTGCAATTATGAGAAATTTCTGAACCACTTGTAACACCTGCTTGGCTCCCTCCACAAGTAAAATAAAAGCTTTGTGATAAGTTTGTGTTGGATTTGTATGAGAGCTATGCTCTTGCTTTTTTTCTGAAAATTATCTTTCAACCAAAGTCTTTACTGCCTACTGCTGGGCACTTCCAAGTGGCCCCAGGCTGGCTCCCCATTCCTGCTAGGCAGAGACAGGGGCTGATCTGTCTAGTGCCAGGAAGGTACTGGCATTTTTAAACAGGCAGACAGGCGTGCAAGCCCCAAGGGTGACCATCACCACAACTGATTGCATACCAGCTTCTGATACAATACTCTTCACTCAGGCTCTCATTTGATCCTACAAAGACCAGGCATGGTACCTCTTCCTGTGCCTGTTTTACCAATAAGGGAACTGGAGCCCAGAATGGTAGAGCAACCTGCTCAAGCCAGTCATGCAGGAAGTGGTGGAGGAGGAATTTGACTGTCTCCTGTGTTCTTCATTTCCATGCAATCATGCCTTGCCTTTGAATACAGTTCTAGAATCTTTGCGGGAGTTGGAATTAGTTCTTCATAGCGAGTATGAACAAAACAGAAGGAAGAGGTAGCCAAGGAGGGTGATAACCAAGGAAGAAGTCCTTAACACTCCACCGCTTCATGGCTGAACCTACTGACCTCCAGGTCACACTACCCAGGCATCAGGAAGAAATTGGTTTCTCTCTCTAAATTCATGCTCTTCAACCTCAAAGTGGCCTTGCATGGCCTGGATATCCACCTCCATTCCTGGAGTGTACTTGATCCCCCATTCTTCCTCAAAGACAAGTTCAAACCATTGCTAGAACCCTCTCTACCACAGAGTCTTTCTCCTTCACTTTCTTTCCAATGCAGCTCTGTCTCTGATGTTACATCTTCAACTGCCTCCAGTGCACCTTTTCCAACTGACTCCCTTCTGCTAGGGTTAATCCTGCCCCGGGATTTGTTCAACCATCATTATGACTCAAAAACTATTTATCTCTTTTTATTATACTGTATTCAGTTTTTTTCCTTTATCAACAGGTTTCTCCCATGGATTTTTTTTAAAAAGTATTGCAATAAAATGCACATACCCAAACATATTTTACCCACTTTTAAGTATCCAACTCAGTAGCATCAAGTATATTCACCTTGTTGTGCAATCGGCAACACTCCCCACCTCCAGAACTTTATAATCTTCACAAACTGAAACCAGTACCTATTAATCAACTCCTAGTCCTTTCTCCCAGTAGATCTTATCAACCACCATTCTACTTCCTGTCTCTAAGGATGATTACTCCAAGTATCTCAGAGAAGTAGAATCATGCTGCATTTGCCCTTTTGTGATGATCTCTCCAAATAGACATCTTTTTCCATTTTTTTTAGTATGATAAAGTACATATTACATAAAACTGCCTATTTTAACCACCTTTAAGTATGAGGTTCAGTAGCATGAAGTGCATTAATATTGTTTATCAGTGATCACCAATCATCTGCTCCAGAATTCTTTTCAGTCTTGCAAAAATGAAACCCTACACCCAACAAATAATCACACTCCATTCTTTCTAACTCCTAACAGAAACAGTCATGTGATGTGTTGCCAAATTCATTAAAATCACTCAATGGGAAAAAAGTCTTTTCAAGAAATAATGCTGGGGAGGTCTGAGCATCTCTTGGGAAGATGACAGTATGCAATGTAGCAAATATGGGGTATTTCCTTCCATCTTGTCTTTAAGGCCTAATATTGTTCTCACTGTTTTGCTTTATTCTGATTAACTGTTTTGCTTTATTCAATATTCTGTTTTGATTGGTTTTATTCTTTTTTTTTGTTTTTTTTTTTTTTTGGTTTGATTTTACTATACCTGATGGAATGGTCAACTATTGAGAAGATAACAAGATATACTAAGCTATTGTTCTCCTAGTATCCTGCTTTGACATTCTGTGCCAGTTCTATTGCTTTATTTTGATTGACTTTGTTCTGTTATGTTTTGTTGGATTTTACTATCTTTAAAATAAGATTAAAAAGAAGAAGAAGAAATAATGCTGGGAAAACTGCACTTTTTGGCTCCAGGATTTTGACTACACCAAGTAACTCGCATAAAAACAATCATACACCATTTTTCTTTTTGAGACTTGATGATTTCATTTAATATTATGCTGTCAGAGCTCATCCATGTTGTAACATAGGTCCGATCTTCCTTTTTAAGATTGAGTAACATTTCATTGCATGTCTATACCAAATTTTGCTTATCCTTTCATCTATCAACAGACATTTGATTTTTGGCCCACATAAGGTATTGTGACTAATTCTACTCTGAGCATGGGTATACACGTTCTAAGTTCTGCTTTCAATTCTTTGAAGTATATGCCAAGAAGTGGAATTGTTAGATTACATGATAATTATATTTTAAATTTTTTTGATCCTCTTTTTTCGCAGTAGCTAACCAGTTTACACAATGCACAGGGGTTCCAATTTCTCCCCATAAAAGCCATCCTAATGTGTGTAGTTTTGATTTATATTTCCCTAGTGATTGTGGTGTTAAGTCATGTGCTTGCTGGCTACCTGCATTGTATATCTTTGGAGAAATATCAATTCAACTATTTTTACTTATTTTTAAATTGCTTTTTTTGTTTTAGGAGTTTTATACATATTATGTTTATTAATCCTTATCAGATATATCATTCACAAGTATCTTCTCCCATTCTGTGGGTTCTTTTTATTCTTTTGCAAAGTGTCATTGATAGATATTTTTAAAAATATTTCATTAAGTACAATATGTATGTTTTTCCCTTTGTATCCTGTGCCTTTGATGCATTAACCATAAAATCACTGCCAAAACTCAAGTCATGAAGTTTTTGCCCTATGCTGTCTTCTGGAAGTTTTATAGTTTTAGGTCTGACATTTAGGTCATGGATTTATTTTGAATTAATTTGTACATATGGTAGTAGATAAGAGTCCAGTTTCATGCTTTTGCATCTGGACAATCCATTTTCCCAGCACTATGTCTTTTTTTTTTTTTTTTTTTTTTCCC
>RJWM01031987.1:0-21893 GCA_004363535.1 Dasyprocta punctata | reverse complement strand
AAAAAAAAAAAAAAAAAAAAAAAAAAAAAAAAAAAAAAAAAAAAAAAAAAAAAAAAAAAAAAAAAAAAAAAAAAAAAAAAAAAAAAAAAAAAAAAAAACCAAAAAAACAACAACAACAACAAAAAAAGCTGTGCTATGAAATAAATGTAGTTGTTAGGAAACACACAGCTAAAGGTCAGATTAATGAGTTGAATGGTCAAGCAAAGGGATTTTCCTTAAAACCGGTATCTCAAATGAAAAGACAAAAAGTATGAGAGAAGATATCTACAACTGTTTACATCTCATAGATGCTCTAGACAGCGAATAGGGGAGAATGAGGAGGAAAACTGATTTTCTTTAATAATGGAAAGAATATTCACAGTATTAAAGAAGGACTCAAATATTGTAAGTTTGGCAACTGCTAAGCAGAATTAATGAAACAACAATCCATACCTAGGCTCATACTGGTAAAATTCTGTAAATGTAAAGATTAAAAAAAAAAACAAAAACAAAAACAAAAGTTGCCAAAAGAGAAAAAGATGTTATCTAACTAAATGAGATTGATAATTAGGTTTTTTTATTTTTATTTTTTGGTACCAGGAATCAAACTCACAATCTTGTGCCTGCCAGGCAGGTGCTTAGGCCACTGAGCTAAATCCCCAGCCCAATATTAGACTTGCCAGTTATACTACATGATAGATTTTAAATTTTGATCAGAAATGACTTGGAACCTCAGCTCTGTTTTTAGCCAAATTAGCTTCCAAGATTGAGAACAAAGCAAATACATTTGGGAATGCAAAGACAAAAGTATCTTTTCAAAGAAATCCTTTGAAGAAGAGAGCAAACACAAACAGTGATAATCAAAGCAGCCAACAGAACTTAAAAGTCAAGTCCAAATAATTAGAATCATTTCTGTGAAGTTTAAGGAATGCTAATAGCAGTCTGAGAAATGATTGGATAATGCCTACACATTTTGTAAGTAGAAGTACCTAATAGGAAAGCATAAGTTTCTGCTATTACTACTCTTCCAGTTTTTAAAAACTTAAATGAAAGGCCTCATGTTCGGTGATAGACTTGAAAGCATACTTTTTTGTTTGAGAAAGAGTGATGTAATTCACTGTTGACAAAATTGTATGTTTAATATATCTGCCAAAATGAAAAGGTGGAAACAGAGTGACCACTAAAGGAACAAAATGGGGTATAGAAGTTCCAAACCAACAGTCAGCAAACTGTTTCTATAAAGGTCTAGGTAGTATCACAAGTTGTGGGCCTGTCGTCTCTGTGGCACTGATTGCATGCTGTTGTAACACTGTAGGAGCCATGGACAGTATTGTGGTTGATACGTTATGTCAACTTGAGGAGTTTTAGAAGTTTAACTAAGACTTAGCAGGAAGCCAGGACCCTTACTCAGCCTGTGCAGAAGGAGGGCACAGAGGTGGTGGGAGTGCTTGTTGAGAGAACAGTAAGCAAGACGGACAGCACGCATAAACAAATGCCACAAGCTGAGTTCCAATAAAACTTTGCTTATAAATACTGAAGTTTTAATGTCATATAATTTTCTCATATCACAAAATATTCTTGATTTGTGAATCTTACGAAAAGTGATACTAAACTGAATGTGGTCCATGGTCCATAGTTTGCTTGCCTCTGTATTAGAGAGAAACAGAGGGGCAAGGAAAACTTAGTTTCAAGCAAAGAAAGAAAAAGGGAAATGGAGAAGGGGTGGGGGGCAAGAAAGCATAAAGAAGTATAACAAATACAAAAAATGAAAGATGTCAGCACGAGAAAAGTTACCCCAATAAATGGGAATGTAGTCCACATTTCTAGTAAAAATGAGAGATTCTCAGACGGTGTAGCCTAAGTGGTAATAGGGTATAAATGAGTAAATCATGGCCTATCTGTAGGATAGAACAGTGCTCCTTGTTTGCAAGGAACCGCCTTCATCCCTGTCAGCTGAAATGGTAAGTGTGTTGTAAAGGTATGCGTGGCAGTAGGAGACATAGCTCTACAGACCTGATGGACTTGTGGAAAACAAAACTGTCTCTTGCTGTGAATTAAAATCAGTTTTAGGTGATCCGCTCCAGCAGTAAGAGTTTTTAATGTTCACTCAAGTGTGTGTCATTGTCTTGCTCAACTTCCTCTGCTTTCTATGCTGTTTGTTCTCCCCATGGTCGTGAGTAACATTTCTGAGAATTTACAAACATTTGGTTGGCCTGAATAGTTACTGCATTTGGCCCAGAGTTTTCATGCTTCATGGGCGATTGCACAGACCATGGATTGGCTGCCTTGAGCTGGCACCTCCTAGTCTTTCTAGACATTGTGGTCAGAGAAAGCTAGGCAGTCATCTGTTAGAAGGCTCATCTAGGGCTGCCTCATTAGCAGTGAGGTAGATTTGCCCGAGAGAAAGGCATCATGACCACAGTGAATACTCTGATGAACATGTTTCATAGCCACTGCACAATTTGCTTTTTCTTTAAAATCTAAAGTGACTAGCATTGAAAGTAGCAGTCACATTTAAAGACTGAATAGTACAGAAAAGGAAATATAGAGTGCTTACATGACCTGAGAAATGATTTTTGCTCACTGCTTTGTAAGCTTCACAACACAGTCTTTTCTTTTTTTGTAGGTAGTTTGGCTAAAAGATCTGTTTAGTTAGGGTTGTTAAAATCTTGGACATGGCAGGATAGATATCAGGGAAGTTTTTAGTCTTGATATTTTACTAGCTATTTTTAGATTGAAAAGTAGTTTTTAGACTATGAAACTCCTTTAATAATATTCTATGATATATGTGTTATTTAACACATTTATTTAACACCCAAGATTAACACTGAACTTATGGTAAATCATAGAACGTTATTTTTACTTTTTTTTTTTTTTTTGAGACAGGGCCTTGCTATGTAGTGTAGGCTGGCCTTGAACTCACTAATGTAGCTCAGACTGACCTCAAATTCAAGCCATCCTCCTGCCTGAGTCTCTCAAGTACTGAGATTATAGATGTGCTCCACCACATCTGACTAGAGTGCTTACTTTGATAGTAAATAATTTATAGTAAAATCACAAAACCTGAAAAAATATATTTAGTAATATATGAATATTATTAAATTGTATGCAAATATTTGTTAAATTTATTATAGGTTGGGCCATGCAGGCTGCTGCCTATATCTTCATTCATAGGAAGTGGAAGGATGACAAGAACCATTTTGAAGACATGATTGATTATTTTTGCGATATTGGTGAACCACTTCAACTCCTCATATTTCCAGAAGGGACTGATCTCACAGGTAATGTAGGTTGGGTTTGGGGCCCAGAATTTTAAAACATGGAGGGACTTAGACATTAGCTAGTCAAAACAACTTACTCTTGAAATGAAGTGACTGAGTATCAGCATGATTAATGTACCACCCATAAGGTCACTCCAGTAATCAGTAGCACATCAGGACCCAGGATTCTTGGTTTCTAGCCCGCTGATTTTATTATACTATTATAGTCAGCCACAATAGTCATTATTATTCATGCCTTGCTATCCTAGACTTTCTATTTTGAGCCTCAGAGTATTTTTTAAAATAGCCTTTTATCTTCATACAAGCAGAGCTTTAATGTTATCTTTTAAGCAGTTTGTCCTTACCTGTTCTGTATATTCTCTTGTCCTTTTCCAAGGTATTTATTTATCCTTTAGGCCCCCTTCCCCCTCAGCTTTTTCCTTACAGGAAAAAAAAAAAATCTGAATGTTACTAATTTCAGTTTTATTGATTTAAATTTATGTGTTAGCTTTCTCCTAGTATTTAAACCTTTTACTTACTGTAGGTAGGAAAGGTTTTGGCATATCCGTAGTATAGAACAGGGGTCCTTATTTATAAGGAACTACATTCATCTTTGCCAGGTGAAATAGTAAGCATATGGTTAGATACACGTAGCAGTAGGGGAGGTGACTCCTCAAGAAAAATCAGTTGTCATTGTGTTGTGAAGGGGACTTAGACTTTTCTACTTTTCCAGATATCAAAGTGATTGAAAAAGGATTTTCAGTTATTTAGAATATAGGTCATTTTATTCCAAAATCCAGGATGTAAAATGAGTAAAAGTAGAATTTGCCTGGTTGAGTACTGGGAGGGATAGGCTTGAAAGGGACATAGTTTAGACAGGAAGAAATTATAACTTCAAGAAACAGCAGCATTTAAGAAAGATCCAGTGGATGAAGGTCTGCTTTATGAAGGAAAACAGCCAGAAGCAGGATAGCATGGAAGTCTAAAAATGACAAGGAGTATGGAGAGAAGGAACATGAAATTGTCTTCCAAATCTGTGATGCTAAGTCAGGAAAGGCAGCTCTTAGAACTTAGGAAAAGAGAACACGTAAGTGGACGTACTGATTTATACCGTGGATATAATAATTTACAGAACCCATTACCCCAACAAAATTGAAAAGAAATAATACAGATTCCACAAATCCTTAACTGGTGACAAGCCATAGTAGGGTAATAAAGGAGAATAAGGTATCTTGAAAAACTTTTATAGTAGATGGCATGAAGAAATTTTGACTTAACTGTTGGAGATGGAACTGACCTACATAACCATGGCAAATTTTATGTATTAGACAAGTCTAAAATATATGCTTACTGTGTAGTATATGTTTGCTTTTATGCTTAAAATTCTAAAAATAGTTGGGTCAGAGGATAATATGGAGAGTATTGCCTGCCTTTTAAGCTTGAAAATATATCACAATGATCATGTAAGTTGATTTCCAGAGTTAAACTGTCTTTAGGAAATTATAATAATGATACTTAAATTTTATATTTAGAATATATAATACAGTCATTTATAACCTTGGCACTTGACTGCTTTGGAACTTCTTGAATTTGGTACTCAACACATTTTGATGCAAACATTTTTCTCCAGGACTCATAGTTTGGTACTCTACTTGCAAGCTAAAATTTGTCGGTGTTCCTGGTTTGCTACCTTTTCCATCCAAAGCAATTTATTTGATCATTTTTGATATTCCTTGCACTCCTGGAAACAACAAGTGCTGAGGTACCAGGGTACTGAAATTTGGATGTCAGCTTCATTTGATAAAGAGTATAAAAAGTTATTTACTAAAATGATAGCTTGATTTATATTTCTGAATGCCAAAATGTATATTAAAGAATAGCAACCATGGAACTTATTTAATCAAATAAAAGCAAATGGAAAAAGGTCCATTAATGTTAATATGTTCAGACAGTGGACCTTAAGTCTATAAAATATATCTAAAACACATCTTCATTTGTATTTTTTTTCGGGTTTCTTTTGTAGGTGATGAACTTTACATTCACTTAATGTTTAGAGTCCAGAGTACTCCCTATCATGGTATTTTTATAAAATGGTGTTTACATTGTAAGAGCAACTTGCAAAGGCTACACTATTTGCCATTAGAGAAAATGGAGTTTCTGAAGCTTTGCAAAGTGGTTTTTGTTGTTTTTTCACAGAGTTAATACAGATAATTTTACTGAGTTAGGAAAAATTAGTAGGATAGCAATTTGGAAAAAGTATCTATTAATTAAGCAGTATTTCTAATACCACAGTTAACTTTAGATTTGGATTTTTAAGCCTAAGGAGAACATTTTAGAATCTACTGTCAAGTTCTCGATCGAGTTTGCTTGCACATTTTCAAGTCCATATATTTAAATGTTAGCTTACATACCTTCTGTCTTCATATATTGTTGGCTATAACTTTTTTCTTGTTAATGGGGTATGTTAATATTGGAAAATTTAGAAATAGAAATTTACACATTGGTATAATCCCACAGCCCATAAATAAGCGCCATTCTAAATTTGACCCATGTCTAGTGGGTCATTTGTTCACAGATACACACACATATGCACATACGCGTGCATATATGACATAAACACATATAATAAAACAGGATTGAGATCTCGCTTTTGTCTTTTCACTTAATGTTACATTGTAATCATTTTCCCATTATTTACATTACATTAGTGTACTAGGGTTCATCAGAAAAATAGAGCCAATTAAATATATGGGGAGAGAAATTGGGTTTTATTTTAGTGAAGTGACTTTTGAGATGATGGATGCCTGGCAAATTCAGAATCTTTAGGGCGGGCCAGCAGGTTAGAACCCTGAGGATGTTACAGTTTGAATCCAGAGGGGGTCTAGAGACAGAAGTCCTTCTTCCTTGCTGGGGAGGGGCTGAAATCTAGAATAACATTGGACCAAATCCTTGAGTATTGTGGCCTGGTCAAGCGGACACATAAAATTAACTATCGCAATTCTTATACTATGCTTTTGAGTTCCATTTCCCTGATTTGTGAAGGAAGGCTATTACTAAATTTTGATACACTTTAATACAATTTACTAAATTTTTATACAGCTTAATACCTTTGTACATAAAATGTCTTCATCTAATACATATGTCTGGAGCTTTATATACAAACAAAATCCTTTCATTAAATATATGTGAGGAAAAAAATAAGCTAGTAAGTTAAAATAAATTCAATTATTGTAACTTCTATGAGAAAAAATAAAACAAGATAAAGAGAGAAAAATAGAAGGTCGTAGGGTGCTGTTCAATAGTGGGTAGGGCAAGCTGCTGTGTTAAACTTCGGTTTAAGGAAGAACTAAAGGAACAAAATGAACTGTGGGTCTCCATAGGTGAGAGGCCTCCTGGGTAAAAGAAAGGGCAGCTGCACTGACCTGAGGTAAGGAACATGGCTGCTGGTTTGAGCCAAGACTGTCTCAAGTGTCATGGATAGAGGTGCTGGATGGGAGTTACAGGGAGTGAGTGCCCACACAGGAGGCTGTGGTCAGAAAGGGGGATACTAGTGCAGTTATGAAGGGCGACAGGTCTGGAATGGGTAGGTGAAGTAGTGGTGGAGGGAAAACCTCATCTATTTCTACCTCCCACATCATGACTGCACATTCTGAAACTGTGTATAGTTGTATTCACATATACAGCAGAATTCAGTGTGACCTTCAGTGTCCCCAGGATTTCTGACAAGAGCAGGCTAGTGAGCAGTCACTTACTCCTCCTCTTTGGGTGCTTTTGGGATTCCTAAACTCACTTAAGTTTCATCAGCTGCCCATAATAGAAGTACTGTTTTGTAGTCTCATCCCCAGGAGACTCCCAAATAAATGTGAGAGCAGCTTATTAATGTGCCATGGTTAGGGCCTTTTTTATTTGGAAGAGATCTGAGGGTATCTGACTCAATTGCTCTATTATAACACCTTCTTAAGAGTGTTCCTTGAATATTTTCATAATGTGGTACATCTGTGGTGTTTGGAAGATGGGAAACTCAGTGATCTTAAATTTGCTCCTAGGAAACCTGTGTTTATCTAGGTATTTTTCTTGTGCTTGGAATAAATCTATAAATTTCAGAGTGCAGCTGACAATTGCAGGTTTTACATCTGCTGTCATCAGAAGCATTTCATGATTTCTCCCAGCAGTGGAAGCCACATTTCTGAACACTTTATTTTTTCCAAATGTATTTGCTGAATAATGGGTTTGGTTCTTCTTGGAACTTGTAAAGTTACCTCATGGAATGGAAAAAGAAGTTTTTGCCAGCAATTGGAACATCTACTTGACTCCTGTGTTCAGCCAAACCACGTTCAGACGTTTGTCCATGATGTGCTAGTCATGTGCCCCTTCTGTTGTGCGGGGGTTTGGGTTAGTGACATCAGCCCACTCTGTGCCTGGGCCACGCACATAGCTTGCACTGGAGACTTAAATTACTGAGTTACAAAACAATGTTGAACTGATACATTTGAGTGCTAGTTATTTCTTCTGGATGTCTAGATATTTCAATTTCTATACAAAAGGATTTTTATAAAAATTTTAGTTTCTTAGCATTTTATTTATATTTCACTTTTCATTATGTGTTAAGTAAGTTAAAGAATTGAATATAAATTTCAGAAAAATTTTGTTAAAAATATTGTGATACCTTGTTATGAATGAAATTTTTAAAGTTACATTAGACTGGGATCTTTGTAACGGACTACCTAAAATGTTTGTATAAATAGTATACTGTATTTACCAATTACAGAACATTAACTGCCATCTTTTTTACCTCTCATTTTATGATTTCTAATGATCTGATTTTTTTTTTTTTTTTTTTAGAAAATAGTAAGGCTAGAAGTAATGATTTTGCTGAAAAGAACGGACTTCAAAAATATGAGTATGTCTTGCATCCAAGAACTACAGGCTTTACTTTTGTGGTAGACCGTTTAAGAGAAGGTAGGCACCCATCTCAAAATGTACTTTTTTTGGTAATGAAAGTGGTAAAAATTTCTAAATATGGTTCTTTACTCTGATTTCCATCAATCTGTTTTGTATAATGTTGACATATGTAATAAATAATCGTCATCTGGTAATTGCTGCACTGTCATAGAACTGCCTGTGCCTAACATGAAAGGTCTTGAGCCATTATGAAAGAGAAGATATAAAATTACTTCTTTCCATAATGGCATTAAGATACAAAGCATAACCTACCACAGTGAAGCTTCTTTACAATTAAATACTCATGATTTTAAAGAAATGTATACTAATAATCTAAAAAATTACATTAATATGGTAAACCAGAATTGTTACCCTACTAGTTTGGCTTGTGTTTGAAACTCTAGTCACTACTAATATGGCACAGACCTGTGGGCCTACCATTCATATTGTCTCTGAGCAGTGAGTGCCTGTCTCATCACAGAAGCTCATGCAGGAAGTAGTTCTTCCCACCTTAGAGTAAATTGGCAAGAAACCCAGATATTAAAGTGGTGGTGTTTGCTTTTTTTTTTTTTTGGCTGTACCATTTATTTTGGCATCTAACTTAGCCTAACCCTTCTCATTCAATAAAATGGTTTAAAGTGCCTCTGACATGGAACACATTTTGTCTACCACATTTCTCTGTAAATAAAACATAGCTGGAATGCATCCTTTGCTAATAAAGATCTTCCTAAATGTAGGCAGAATAATTGAGAGATTGTTTAGGAGATAGGCTATGTCTAAAGGTCTGAAATCTAAAAAGTATTTTAGTAGCAGATTGATTTATAACTTTGCTACACATTTGAGGAACACTCAGAACACTAGTCAGCAACCATAATTAGTCATCTTCCTGCCAGAGCTAACCCCCCGGCCCCATATCGGTATTTTAAAAAAGCGTGGAACAGAGATGATCCCATTTGCTTCAGCTGGAAAACTAGATGACTATTATGTTTCATCTTACTTTAGGTTTGAAATGTAGACTGGAATCTACACACTGTAATAACAAATGTAAGAAATATATTGGTAACTATTAACAGTAATAACTGCTATCACTAATATAACATTTACTGAATACAAGGAATTATGGTGTTTTTATACTTAAATGCAATTAATCCTCATGACAGTCCTAGACAATAGTTATCACTCATAGTGCAAAACCAGAGCAGAAATTGAAGGGGAAAAACCACAGTAAAGTTATTGGAATACAGTGTAACTGAATAGCACACACTTTTTCTACAGTAATTTGTTCCCGTATTTATAGCATGACTTATGTTAACAAAATTCCTAAATCCTAAAGCACCTGTGTAACATTAGTGAGCTAGCAATGGGGCAGAATGGAGAGAAAATGTTTCTTTCAGGGTAGAGGTGGAGAGGATCTTGAAGACCACAAGTTCAGAGCACCCTTGTAGAAAAGTAATCCAAGAATCAGAGGGGCTCCAGCAGAGCTTTCTGATGTTTAGGCCTTTGAGTTCTGCACAGATGATAAATTGTGTGGAAAGGAAGTTCGATGCTGAAACAAATGACTATTACAATTAATGTTTAGGTGGAACCCTGGAGACTACATATTAAAACAAATTACCATAAAGTAATTTCTTTACTGCTCACACTTGTTGCTGCCCTTTATTAGGCAAATAGTAAAAATGGGCAAATGAGATTTTAAAACATCAAGAAGTTAAGGATAAAGTTGTAGCAGGAAGTATTGAATAAGAGAAATTACAAAGCAAGGAAAGTAATTGTTATGCGTCTCTGTAGGGTATTTTTCACCATGATTGAGAACACTTGGAAAACGTACTCATACTTATTTTAAAGTATAACACCAGTTTTGTGGCATTATACAAATATGTTGTCTCTGTGATAATCTCTGGTGCTTCATCATGCTGAATAACAATAGCTTAATTTTTTTTTTTACTACAAATTGGCCTACCCATTATTTGATTTTGTTGTACACTTTGTAAACCAATTACTGAGTTGCAGTAGTTAGTTTTGGCAGCAAAAGTGTGCACATTTGAAATAGTTTTCAATTAGGTTAGAATAGCTAACCTAAGGGGGATAAAACTATTTAAAAGTGTGTTGTATTGGAGACAGGACTTTGCCTTCAAGAAGTTTACAGTCCTTATGGGAAGAGAAGCTAAGACAGGAGATATACAAATTGGAGGCTAGCTTAGACAACTTAGTGAGACCCTGTCTCAAAATAAAAAAGAGTTGACCAGGGAGCTCAGAGCTCCTTGGCTTCAACCTCCAATGCTACCTTCCCCAAAAAATGCATATTGAAAAGACTAAAACTAATATAAAACAACTCATAGGATGTTTTTATAGCTACGCTGAATAATCTTAAGTCTTCAGCAGTATTGGGTGTGGTGATTCAGGCCTGTAATTCCAGTACTCAGGAGGCCGAGGCAGGGGGATCCTTTCAAGTTCAAGGCCAGACTAGGCTACATAATGAGTTCAAGGCCTGCCTGAACTACATAGCGAGACCCTGTCCCAAAAAAATAAATGGAAAAAAAAAAAAAGCGTTTAGCAGAGGTCATGTAGTTCTGTTTTGTTGTTGGTGGGTTTTTGTTTTTTTTTTTGTTTTTTTTTGTTTTTTTTTTTTTTTGGTGCCACCAGGGATCAAACTCACAACCTTGCACCTGCCAGGGCAGGTGCTTAAGCCACTGAATCAAACTCCCAGCCCTAGTTTGTTTGAGGCAGGGTCGCACTATGTAGCTCAGGCCAGCCTCGCACTCGTGGGTCATGTAGTTCTGAAGTAAGGCTTCTGGAAGAAGCTGAATTTCCCTTGGCATTAGAGTCTGTGTATGATTTGGCTAGGTATGAAAAAACAAGAGTGGCATAGAAAGAGTGTAAGGAAGGGTGCAGAGTCCAACCAGCACGGATCTGCACAGTGACCCAGGAAAAAATCAGCCTGAGGGAACTGAAGGCTTGTGTTGTAGAACAGCAGACAACATTTAAGAAGGCTGCTTGTAGCCATTAGTATTAGACAATTTAACAGCCCAAATAGTTGGAACTTCAGTTTGTCTGTTTCTAGATCTAGTCAAATCGGCTCATTTATTAAGACTGAATCATTGTATAGTTCAGTTGTAGGTTTGAAATAAGATTTAAAAAAACTTGGGGGGAAAGAGGCTAGGGTCTTGTTACATAGTGCAGGCTGGCCTTGAACTTGCTAATGTAGTGCAAACTGACCTCAATCTCAGCGATTCTCCTGCCTCAGCCTCTTGAGTGCTGGGATTACAGGCATGTGCAACCATGCCCAGCAGTTTTTTTTTTTTTTAAGGCAGTCTATATTTTTATTTATGTTTAGCTTATATGCATAAATTCTAAATTTTAAAAAATGAAGGATGCAGTCTTTCCACTAATCTAGAAGATATAGAGTGAACTGCCAAAGAAAAATTAGATCTCCCTGGATTCGTGTACTTGAACAAAAGTCTTCATTTTATTCAGGGAGTGAGAATTGCTTACCATACGCCTGATAGCCTATATTTGACTTGTTCATTTTTGTCCACAGTAGTTCTCATTTGCTCAGAAAAACTGAAAGCAAAAGGAATATCCCATCTGTAGATAGCTCAGTCTCTGACACCTTTGTTAGCTCATGTGAACTTCTTGAAGTTTTTGCTCAGTTCACAGGTACCTGCTGACAGTCCAGTCTTTGTAGTGGCTTCCAGTGGCTTTGTGTAGTGGGGTACTAAAGATAGTCAGCAGAGGCCGCCATTCTGTGTGACTCACGCCATTTATTTTACTCAGTAAACCTCTCCCAGGATTGCATTTCATTTACCCTCCCTAACAGCCAGAGTGTTGTAGGGGTCAGGGGAGAAATATTGGGTGAATTGTATTCCATGCACTCCGACCTTTCCATGTGGCCTTTTATTGCTGGAAACTATTTATGAAATACAATAAGACCTTTCCCTTATGTCAAAAAATGTGACTGTACAACAGACCTTTGACATTTGCTGGAGTATTTTTTCTGAGATCTTTTCCATTTCCTCAAATTTGCCAATATCTATAGATTGGCAGTTGACTTTCTTTTGGGGTTACTTGACAAGCAACGAATCTTTATCTACTGATGGTGATGAATAAAGTACAACAAAATGTAAATATGATTTGGATACTGATCCATGGGTAAGCACACAGGTCATCTAAATGACTTGGTGATCTACATACCTCAAAGCAGAAATTATTCAAGTTTGCCTTCAACAGAATAATATATATGACCACATGTTAGATTTTAGGGGTCTCTTCTTGTTCAGTCTTCAGGTGCCATGCCTTAGGATGGCATTTATTTTCTTTGCTCATTAATACTGCCCTCTTCCCACCAACAGAGCAAAAACTATAAGCCACTCAATAAGGCAGATGTTACATCACATTTAGTGAGAAGTCATGACCAATTTAATGAAAAATCTTGGAAACCCTGTGTTTGTTCATAAAAACGCCATCTAACATTTACAAGTATCTACCATGTGACAGGCATTGTGTTTTGCATGTGTTTCCTTATCTTGCCTCAACAGTGGAGTCATCTGTGGTGTTTCCGTAAACACTCATCTTCATGTCCAAGGTCAGACCTGCTGATTAGCCTGGTGACAGTGTCTTGGGCTCACAGGTACCCCCTCAGCCCATCCATTCCCATACATGTCACCTGATTCTTCCCACTAGGCCAGCTGGGCGTTTCCCTCTGCTCAGACTGGCTCCTTTTTGCAACTTGCTCCAGGGTAATTAATATGACTTCTGAGTAGGGACAAGTCAAAGTCAGGCCTGTTTGATGTATTTCTTCTTGTTTTTTCCATTATAATAAGTTCACGGTTTTCCCTTTTAAATGGTACAAAAATGTAGAGTCCTGCCCACACCAAGATTTTTCTCAGATCTCTTTGACTTTACTGTGAGTTTTGTTAAAGTGGGAAGATTTATAAAATATTTCCCTTGTTTTAACCTTTTTATTTTATTCAATCTTGTGTTTATCAATTTTTCCTCCATTTTTCTCATCCTTAGAGCACACTTATCTTAAAATATAAAACTAATTATGTAACACGATACAGATTGTTTCTGTAATAATTGTTACAATGTTTACCACAGCATCTTTTTTTTTTTTTTTTGAGTACTGGGCATTGAACTCGCAACCTTACGCTTGCCAGGCAGGCACTGTGCCACTGAGCCATATCCCTGGCCCTATCCCAGCATCTTAATTTTCACGTTTGGTTTTCTTGTTTTATATTTCTACTAGTCTAAGTCAGTCCATTCTAATTGTGCTTCCACCTTTTTCCTTACCTGTTAGCCATTAAGTGTCAAGAATAGTTTTGTGACTTGATTTTTCTCAATACTGGTTCACTTTCTGTAGAGAGACATGAATAATCTGTTTTTAAACAATAAATGTTCTTTTCTTTAGTAAAAAGTAGAAACATTAATTAGAAGAAAAGGCACCCATAGTTATAACCAGTTACTTCTCAGAAATACTGTGCCCATTTTTTTCATAGTCTTCCTATTTTTTCCAAAATGTAGATATCTAGCACGCAAAATTAGAGTCACATCATATTGTTTTGTAAAATCTTTTTTACCTTTAGTATAGTGTGAATGTTTACATATAATGTGGTCGAAACTTTATAACAGTTTCAACCTATCATTTAAATTTTACTAGTCAGAATCCTGCTTTATGCAATGTGAGCCAAACTACTCTAATTAACTGACCATTCCTGTCTGTGCCTTTTGCTGTCTGAATTTTACCTCTGGTTACATCTATCCAGGCTAAATCCTGTAATGCTTTGCTCTCTTCCTTGACCTCCAAATACTGTCACTCCTGTAAGAAGCTGAGAATCTGTTTGCAGTTTCCTGTTCCTCTCTAATAGCACTCTTACTGAGCACAGTAGACCTTTATTAATAACTGCTTTAATACATTTTACATTTCATTCCTAAAAGAACAGCAAAGACTGGGTCACCTAGCTGATTACAGGCAAAGATTTTATTTCTAAATCCAGTGAACACATTTCTACTTTAATCTTCTTCCTTCGCTTAGAAAATTTAGCTCTGTTTATTCATCTTGATAAACATTTTCCCTTTAGTTCATCTTATTTCCTCCTGCCTCTCTGGCCAGTTCTGGATTCCTCTGCAGGTTTTTTTTTTTTAAAGTGTGTGCCTCTTAAGGCTCTCTAGCTTCCTTTGTTCTTTGGTTCCATACATTATTCTGGGCCACATCATTTAGGTTGGTGGCTTTAAGTATCACCCATATGTGTATATATTCAACTACATGTAAATCTAACTTGAAAGCCTTTTTGTACTTCAGGCTGTATCCCCTTTGCTACTTGGAAGTTCTGCAGGTACTCGAGCTTCAGCAGGTCTAAAATTTAACTCTAAAGTACTATTTTCTGTAGACTGCTTTTGCTCCTGTGTACCTATGCCACAGTGAGGAGGGGATGATAATGATAGTGGCTAACATCAAGTGTTTATGTATTTCAGGTGCATTAGTTCATTGTTTCATTCTGGGAGGACGTATTATCACCTCCCTTCCATGCATGAGGAAACTGAGGTATGGAGAAGTTAAATAATTAGTCCGAGGTTATAAATGACTTAACTGGGAGTCAGACTGTAGAGCCTTTGTCTCACCTTTTTGGTTCATGGAGTTGCTCAAACCAGAAGAGTACATTTAACCTTGGAGTGCCATGAAACCCAGGATTTGGTAAAATGACTCCAGAACTTGGAAGGTCAGCTGTCATCCTTGGTTGACCTTCTCTGCCTTATTCACATGCAGTGAAATCTCAAACGAGACCTTCTGATTCAACCTCTTACATATATCTCAAATTAACCATTTTCTTTTTCACTGCCATTGTGGCTAGAACATGCATGGACTTCCTTGAATTACCATATTGCTACTCAGCTGACCTTCCAAGTTCTGGAGTCATTTTACCAAATCCTGGGTTTCATGGCACTCCAAGGTTAGATGTACTTTTTTAAAAAATGTTTTAGTAGCCTACTCTGGTGGTCTCTCCCATCTCCCCAGTTGTACCATTAAACATTGGTGCAGCTTTAGTGGACATTTTCTTTCCCCAGCGTGCACAGGGCTCCCATCCTTCTCCATGGCTGCCCTAGCCCGCTGGTGGTGAGCCTATGGCATACATGCCACAGACAGCTGGTTATTGTCATTGAAAGCTCTGGAAAGTTTGCCTTCCTTCTGTAGCTCTTGAGCTCCTCTAGCCCAGCAGTGGTTGTCGCCTGAGATACAACTTTTGGGAAGCCTTCCCTACCATTCTTAGGCTTGGTGAGGTGTGTTCCCTATATGAAAGCTTTCCCTATTATACTTGATGTATGTACAGGTTTTCCTACTGCATAGTCAGTCCTGTAGTTATCTATTCTATCCATTAACTCTCAGTTTTCTGATCAAAGAACCAAGTCTATTTTGTTGACTTCTTAATCTTCAGCTTTCAGCTGAAAGCTTGGCATAAAAAAATAACCCATCACATTTCTTGAGTCGGTTAATTGATCACTAATTTTCTACCCTAATATGTTCTAGTAAAGACTGAATGTGGCAAAATGGTATCATATCAAGTTAAAAAGCTTCTGCGCAGCAAAGGAGACAATCAACAGAGTGAAGAGACAGCCTCAGAATGGGAAAAAATTTTGCCTGTTATGTTTAAAGAACTCAAAAAAATTACCCCCCCAAAGAATTATCAAAATGTGGGTAACTGAATTGAATAGACAGTTCTCAGAAGATGAAGTACAAATGACCAATAAATACATAAAAAAGTGTTCAGCATTTCTGGCCATTAGAAAAATGCAAATTAAAACACTTCTGAGATTCAGCTTTTCTTCAGAAAGAATGGCTATCATTAAGAAACCAAATAATAACATGCTGGTGATGCTGTGGGGAAATAGGAAACCTGCATTGTTGGTGGGGATATAAACTAGTACAACCACCATGGAAATCAGTATGGAGGTTGCTCAAAAAATTAAAACTAGAAATTCCATTCAACCCAGCTATTCCCCTTCTAGCTATCTTCCTGAAAGTCAGAGACATCATATTACAGCAGTACACATGTACCCTGGTTTATAGCAGCACAGCTCATAGCAGCTAGATGTTGCAAGTATGTCCATCGGCAAGTGAATGGACAAAGAAAAGGCGGTAAATATATAAAATGGAGTACTCCTCCATAAAGGAGAAACTTAAGTCATTTATTAAAAAATAGATGCACCTTGAGACCATAATGTTAAGTGAAATAAATCAGACAAGCTTAAATATCCTATACTTTCTCTTAGATGAGAAAATAAAAAGAGCAAAGTAAAAGGTAATGGATATAGGGAGAAGGATCTTTTGCAAAAGGGAAGGGGGGGAGCAAGAGATGGAGGGAGGCGGAGAGGGAGAAGAGGGGATGGGGATGAAAAAGGAATTAAGATGTGTTATCTCCGTGTATCAGCTCCCCACAAGGAATGTAACCACTAGATATTACAAACGTGTACTAATAAAATTGTTTTAAAAAATTTAAAATGGCAAAAAAAAGCAAGTATAATTATAGCAGCCCAAAACATAAAGATATCAAAGTAAAAGAAAAATAAGAGTAAAATTTTTTAAATGAATGAAAGTTAGCATACAAATTATGTATTATACCATTCTATATTCCTATCAAATAGGAGTTGAAAAGTTGGCCTGGAGCTTTTGGCACCTTCTATTTGAGGGAAGCTGAATGGTATCATTAGCAAGGTCCCTGAGGTTAAGGCAAACCCTGTGCTCAGGGAAAGCATTTTGCAAGGACTTGTGAATATCTCTCATTGCCCCTTATAAAGAGAACATTGTACCTGGTGGTGACCGTGAGCCTCCACAGCATATTTAAGTTAAATGAAACAGCCCCCATCCCCTGGAAAATATCACACTGTGTAGTCCAGGCCAGCCTTGAATTTGTTTGCTGTGTAGCTGAGGCTGGCCTGAGTTCTGCCTCAGTCTCCTGAGTGCTGGGGTTGTAAGCATGCAGCCCCACACCTGTTTTGTAACAACTTTTTTCTGGGCCATTTGCATGGCCTTCTGATGTTCACCCATGTTTGCTGATGGTCCAATGGGAAAAAGCAGTAGCATTGGTAGTCAAAACACTGGTACTCTGTGGATTTAGAGTATCTGGAGTCTAATGGTATGGACAGACTCTGTGTCCTTTAGACATTCTCCATAAATGATATTTCATTCATTGAGAATTTTTTTTTTTTTTTTTTTTTTTTTTTTTTTGGGTACCGGGAATCAAACTTAGGACCTCATGCTCACCAGGCAGGTGCTGTACCACTGAGCTATATCCCAGCCCTACTGAGATTTTTTAGTTATATCTGAGACACTGATACAGTGTCAGGAAAATAATAGGTACTCAATGAATTTATGATTTACGAAAATTTTCACACATGAACTGTTTTTAGCATCTCTCACACATACACCTAATTAATAGTGCCCACTGCCACCTTCACTCTAGATATCAGACACTGTGCAGATACTAATTCCTGTGGGACCTCTTCATTACAACAGAGAGGGGATTTGTGACAGTACCAGAGGGCCACCTGAGGGAGATGACAATAACTATCTCAAGACATTCTCTTCTCTTTTCAACTAGCAAAGGATAAGGGTGTTTTTTTTCTGTTTTAGATTCCTTATTCTACTAGATGAGAAATACAGAAACATGAATAAAGTCTTGACATTTGATCATGTAAAAATTAATGTGTACATATGGTTCTTAATATTTTTGTGGTATATTAGTATTTCACTCAGTGAGTTCCAGATTCTGAGATGGTGTTACAGAGGCAGTATTGTAGCTTTGTCCCTTTGACTCCAGTGCGAGAAAAACTGTCTTGGAGTTATAGACGCTTTCTAGTAAGAACTAGCCATAATATGCCTGCCACTGTAGAAACTATGAGTAGATTATAATAACTACATGTCATTAATAAAAAGTTCTCGAAAATACATGTCCTGTTATTAGAGGATTATCATTTTTATAGATGACTGAAAGCTGCTTACTTGTAATTTATTCACAAGACTTGTTTGCACCTAAACATTGGTGTTCTGTTATAAAATTTAAGTTATTTTCTTAGGAATAGCACCATGAGACATTGATAACTGTGACATTTATAAAACATCTTTATTTTAAAATTTAGAATTTTGGAAGCAGCTTCTGTAAGTAAACCGTGTGAAACTGTCTTTGACTGCTAACCTCGGTGCACTCTGCACTGACCATAAGGAATATTGTTACATACACTGAAGTGCTCTCTTAGTTTCTCTCTGGATGCAGAAACAATCCTAGGTCATAGTGGTGACTCACTGTGTGACCAGTGCACACTAAATGTTTGTGACTTAGATTACTGTTTGAAACAAAATATACAAGAGGATTTCATGTGAGTATACAAAATGTATGTAACAATGTACTTCAGCTTCCTGTTCACATGAAAATCAAAAATTTATTCTCAGCGAAGATAAGATTTGGGCCTGAATCTAAACCCTATGACCTTTTGAGTCCAGAAATTCATCTTAACAGGAGCATGTGCTTGGATTTTGGTTTTCTACCGAATATAATTTTATTGTGAATGTGTCGTATTTCTTTTTTGGAGTTGTCCAAAAAAGGTTTATGTTTTTTCTTCTTTATTCTTGACATGTGTGTCCCTTTCATTACTGAGAAAGGTTGTGCCTTTTCTCTTTTAGCTTTGTAGATTTTCCTCTTTCATTCGCTCTATGTTTTTCCAGAGAAAGGCTTTTTTGCATTTAAAAAAAATCAATTGATACTCGAGTACTGCAAAATAACATTAAGACGATACCAAATCTTTCTGGAATGTATGTGTGTGCCTGTGTGTGCACTTCCAAGCCAAATTCACATGCCTTTACTTTTTAATGAATTTTGATAAGAAACAGTTCCAGAAGAACAAAGTAAATTTAGAGATTCTTTACTCAATAATGATGAAAATTGGCTGATTGGTTCTCTACATGTGTTTTCTACCTTTTATTCTACTTATATTATACTTTTATGTAAGATACATAATTACTTGTGTATTATATTGTATAAAGGTACATAGGCTCTCTGTATTTACTATATAACCACTGAAAACACTGAGACCTGCTGTGTCATAGAATCTGAGCTGACCAAGTACTCCTCACGCAGCAGTCATAAACTGGCTCCTCTGTACCCCATACTTTAAGTTTCTAATTCAGCTCCCTTTAGCAGTGAAGTTATGTAGGAGAGTAAAGCATATGTGTCCTCAGTGGCTTTCATCTCTCCACACAAGAGTATTACATTTGACTGTGGAGTAAATCCAAGGATTAGCCTATTTGTATGATTATTGACTTTGAGAATCTCACAGAAAATGAGTATTTTAATGTGCTTCATTTTGCAGTGATTAGTAACTTTATCCAAAAAGCTTCACTGTGGTTCACTCATCTCTTTAGAGGCAAAATTAAAATTAAACCCCACTAATTTTCAAATTTTTAATCAATTTTTGTTTTAAAAGTATGTACCTTTTCCAATTACAGGCTTGTTTGATTATAATGAAGTGTGTTGGATTCTTTTATTCTAATAACTTATTTGTGTGTGATTATTACTATTTAGCATATTCTAAAGTAATCCGCAGTACCTGGTTCTTTGTGGACTTTTACACAACCAGCCTTTGGTAGTGTAAGGGTGCTACACAATTTCTTCAACACTAAATGTGAGAAATTTGTGTTGACAGATGTCTTCTCTTCGGATTAATGGTCACTTTCTTTAAAGTGAAAGACTTTAGCTGGGCATGGTGGCTGGGAGACTGAGGCAGGAGGATCTTTGTGAGTTCGAGACCAGCCTGGGCTACAAAGTGAGTTCAAGACCAGCCTGAACTGCATAGTGAGACCCTGTTGCAAAAAGGCAAAAAAATAAAAAGTGATAAGACTTTAGAAACTCCTAGTTCTTTGAATTAATTTTGCATTATATGGAGTCATAAAGTAGTTTGGTAACCCATCTAGAAACTGACTGAATTTTTGAAGTTCTACAAAAGTTTTAGAAACCTATATTCAGTTTATTTATGACTTATATTTCCCTTTTTTCTTGTAGAATTTTATATAACTTTTAGCAAAGATAGAAAAATCAGTGAAACGTGGCCCACAGTTCCAAAGTCAAGTAACAAAGTATGTATAGATAGGACTTTGAAGGGAAGGCATATTATTATATGAGCTTAAACAAGCTTTAGTGAAACATAAACCTTAGCATTGACCTCCTTAGAAGTCAAGGCATAAAGGGCCTTCATGTATTTTTCCCATTGCATTAAGTTCTTGGTGATTTACAATGGCATTTCTAGGCACAGTTACTATTCCTCTTGGGTAGATCTGTTAACAGCATTCCTCAAATTGGATAACAAACTGTTCCTACTTTTTGCAGACCACACTTAGATGCTGTTATCATAAAATCTACCAACTTGACTACAGTATACTTCCTTCCATACAGGAGAGGAACTTCATACTCTTCCTGGTGTGAGTACATGGAAATTACTTAGCATCTGCCATCTATAGTACCTAAAAAGGAAGTGAGCTGTCTTTTCTGGGTTATAAAATTTTTCTTTAAGGTCATGTGTATTAAAAGTGCATATAGCCAGGGGTATAGCTCAGCGGCACAAGTGTCTGCCTGGCAAGCGCGTGGTCTTGAGTTCTATTCCTTACACAAAAGCAAGATAAGCAAAAAAAATCTAAAAGTACATATAAACATTCTGAAGGAAATGTCTTTGTAATAAATACATATAATCTGAATTTTAGGTACGGTCTATGTCTTATGTTATCAAGGAAGACTGGTGACAGCATCAGAAAAATTTATGATGAGCACAAGTGTGTGCACACATTTGTAAAGTAAATGCATCCAGTTGTAATCCAGTGCTACAGTGATGATGCGCAAGTACCATACAGAGAAAGCCTATGATTGTTAGCAGCACACTGGGAGAGAGAATAGAGGAAACTGGTCTTTGAGTTAGGTCCTGAGAAGTGGTAGAATCTGAATTGGGAATGAAGTTTGAAGGGAAAAGTTAAGGTTAAATAACTTGCAGTTGACACTGGCCCTCATTAGAGCCCAGAATTCATCTTACTAATCATCAAGAACTAAGGGAGAAAGGTAGTCTTGGTTGTCATGAAATCTGACTTCTAACGAAGTGGAAAATAAAAGGAATCAGGAATAGCTGGAGTTGTGAAGGTGAATGACTTTATAAACAAGACTGGTGAGTAAATTGTTCCCTTCTTAGTATTCTAAGAGTATTATTTTCCTAGGTAGTTTACTACTTGTTCTCAGATAAAATAAGGTCTCTTGGCTTTGTCATCACCCTAGTCATCCCAAAATAGTGTCTTGTTCTGCAATTTCTGTATTAATTATGTTCAGTTTAAAGGGAGACTCAGTAAAAGTAATTACACCTAATGTTTTTTGCATCTCTTTGAATCACAAGTGAGGTTATTTATGGACTGTATGATGACATATAGTAGGAACAGAGGATGATTCATCCTGCTTACAAAGATGATTCCTAGGAAAGAATCACTAAAATAATGTCTTATTGATGTCTTTACAAATGGTTTTCAGAGTTAAAAAAATTTACCTTTTCAGTGTATGGCTGTAAATGGTCATAATTTTTAATATCTACAAATAATGATTTGATCTAATCAATCTTTCTCAGCTGTAATTGGCCGGTTTGCCAGATTGGGTATTTACAGAGATTAATGAGTTGATATTCTGTAAAATATCAGTA